>CM031235.1:32826591-33054431 GCA_018340775.1 Taxus wallichiana var. yunnanensis | reverse complement strand
GAGAAGAGTCACCACAAGGTCAAGAGTCGGAGAAGAAGAAGTGTTGTTTAAATACCCGTAATTGTCTCCAAGAAGAAGGAAAGAGGAAGAAGGATTCAAAGGTCTCCATCTCCACCAAATGAACCCTCTCAACTCCTCCACCTCTGTAGGCCTTTCATTCACCAACAAGGGTTTTAAGACCAATTATAATGGCACAAAACAACCCCTTTGTCAACTTCACAGTAAGAAACCCACTTTCCCTCAATTCACAACATCCAATTCCTATTGCAGCCTTGAAGAACATTCCGTACTTCATCGGAGAAAATCGACTACTCTGTGATCATGTTAAAGATATTGCTAACCTTTGTGTAATCCACGAAATCAATGAGATGCAAGTGGTTGTCAGTTCTTGCATCTTCATTCAAGGGTAAAGCATTGCAATGGTTTAGGAGCCTTGGAGTTGGTTCTATCACAAATTGGAATCAACTGTGTATAGCACTTCATGAGCAATTTCGAGAGAAGGGAGACAACTTGTCTCTTTTAGAGCAGCTGATAACCATCAAGAGAGCTCCCAATGAGTAGCTGACCGATTTCAATTTCAGATTTCAAAAGACTTGGGAGAGAATTCCAGTGGCATTCAGGCCAACCGCAAAAGGTTCTTTTCTCTACTATCTCAAAGCTCTAAATTCTGATATTTCTATGTTGATTCAGTCCATGGGAGGCATAACTATCCCTATGGCTTATAAAGCATTGCCATTAGGGCTGAAAATTGTTTGATCCAAGCTGGAAAACTTGCCCCTAGACCTCCCATGCCACTATTTCCAAGTTTAGAGAGTCCAAACACCAATCAAGCACCTAATTTGGCTCCTTCTCCCACTCCTAGAAATCAGAGTTCAAATGAAGCTTCCACTTCATCTCCAAGTGCCCCAAATGAGCTTCAAGAAGTCATGAAGCAATTGCAAAACCTAGGCAATGAGCTGGTACTCTCAAAAGGCAGCAGGCCCAAAGTTTTAGACCTTCTTATCAACCCCAAGCTCAGCCTAACAGTAGCCATACCAACCACAAAGGCCACCTAATCCAGCTTTCAAATATGAATCAAACAGGCCTCCTACCAATAGACCATTCCAGCCCTATAATCCAAATGCCATATCTCTGTCTCTAAGGCATTAGTGCCAACACAAAACAACATCGCCAGAGTATGATTGGTGTTTTCCATGCAATGAGCCTCATAACCAATCCATGTGCTTCAATGGTGCTTTGAATCAAGCACTAATGGTGACAACTACTGGTGTGGAGGGTGAGGGCAGTCAAGGAAACAACCAACAACAAGAAACATTCCAACAACAATCAGCCCCAAATGACACCACATTGGTAAATTGGCAAGTAGAGGATTTTTGTGGCATGAACCAAGCAGTTTCTCAAGGTGTTGCAGCCAACACAAGGTCAAAAAGAAGGAATTTGGGTGAAGAACAGCCATTAGCCCCAACCAATCCATAACCTTCCATGGCTCCACAAATGATTGGCAAGCAAAATCCAATTTCAAATGCACAAGGACAGCCAAGAACAGCTCCTAGGCCAACTCAAATACCAGTTGTTGCTGCCCACATGCAAGGAGTGAATGTGAAAACCAAGGGACAGCAAAGAGATACTTCATCCCCATTCAAAGATTATTGATCGGATGAAGAAGACAAACGTCAATATATCAATGTGGGAATCCCTATCCATCCTGTAAAGGCCAAAGAGATCTCTGCTGCAAGCTGCCATGAAGGACTGGCCAACTTTGAATCAGCAAGTTCGGATGAAAGAAAAAGTGCTTACAAATGCTGCCCGACTCGAGGGAAATCATGGAGGACAAAGAAGGTAAAATGTTGAAACCCCCTCCTTTCTATGTTTCATTGATCATTGGAAGCCGCCTAGTGCACAATTGCATGATAGACTCGCGGGGCAAGTAGCTCGGTAATGCCTAAATAGATAGCTTATCACTAGGGCTCTAGTATGAAACCATATCCAAAGGGGTAGTGCAGCTAGATGGGACAGATATGAATAATAGTTGGGGTGATTAGAAACTTGAGTCTCACTTGCATGCATGTCCAAATGTTGTTGTTTTACAAGATGTATTAGTCATAGACCTTCCACCACTCTTTGCCCTATGCTTGTCAAGGGACTTCACAACCAAGATTGGGGGTATTTGTCTGCTGATTGGTCACACATGCTGCTCGTAAATGAGGTATCAAACTAAGGCTACAATCAGGTCGTAACCTATTGCAAACTTCCATATTGAGCCTTACACTCCAAGTCAGCCTATTCCTAGCATCACCAGTGCCAAACCACAAAGATGGAGGCGAGGTATGGCAGCTGTTTTTGATGGATCAAGGAGTAGACAAGGTGTGGGAGGTGGAGCTATGCTTGTTTCACCTCAAGGAATACAAGATTATTCAGCTTTTAGATTTCAGTTTGCATGCTCCACTAACACTGCTTTGAATATGAAGCCTTAGTGCAAGGGATGCATTGGGAAATCAAGAGAGGAATAAAGAACTTACAAGTCTTTCGTGATGATGAATTGATTGAAAATCAGGTCAAGGGACAAAGACATGCTACCAAGAATGATCTACTCAAAGTGCTACAAGAACAGGTGTGGACCTCATGGAAGATTTTGAGGGTTTTGGCATCAAATCCATTCCTAGAAAGAGAATCAAGTCACCGATAGGCTTGCAGCAGCAAGAGGGGCAGCCTTTGACATTATGGAAAGCATTCAACAAGATAAGGTATAGCCAAACATCCACGTGATTATGAGGCCTTCAGGTTCCAGATAACAATGTTAGTTGGCAAGTGTTTGAGAATGACCAAAGAAATCATCCATTTCGAAGAAGAAGCTGAGTTCTCACCAAGAATCAAGAAAAATTGGAACAACAAGATGGTGACCAGTAGTATAGTAGAACTAACAAGCTGCCTAAGGGACTTATCACTTTGAGTCCATTTTTAATCCCAATGACCAGTTTAGAAATGAGAAAGCAAACATTCAGGTCAAGAGAGAGGATTCAGTATCCATCTTGGTAGAAGAGAACAAACCATTGCAAATTGGAAGGATGACAACTGAAAAGAAAGGTATGAGTTCATACAGCTGTGTCAAGAGTTCCCTTACGTGTTTTCTTGGAGCTATGAAGACTTGAAAGGTTTTAACCCCAACTTAGCTCAGCATACCATTGAATTGGATATAAATACTAAGCTCGTCGTAGAAACAAAGACTAGTCAATCCACACATGGAGCCTCTCATGAGGAAAGAATTGGACAAGCTGATTGAGTCAAGGATCATATTCCCAATCAAGCATTCTAGTTGGGTTGCCAACTTAGTTCCAAATGTAAAGAAGAGTGGAGAGATCAGATTGTGTGTTGACTTCGAGACTTGAATAGAGACTTGAATGGAGCAAATCTTGCAAGTTGTGGCTGGCTCCGAGAGGTTTTCACTACTTGATGGCTACTCAAAGCTACAATATGATCATGGTGAAGGAAGAAGACTAGTTCAAGACAGCCTTCACAACCAAATGGGGAACTTTTGCATACAGGAAAATGCCATTTGGGCTGTCCAACGCTAGTGCTACCTTCCAAAGGGCAATGGACATGGCATTCAAAGGTTTGATTAACAACGTGGTGCTGATTTACCTTGATGATATCACTGTTTTTTCCAAAAATGCAGCAGACCACCTCTCTCATTTGAGGCAAGTCTTCACGAGGTGTAGGAGATTTAGAGTGTCTTTGAATCCTAAGAAGTGCATCTTTCTTGCACATGAAGGAAAGCTCCTTGGCCATATTGTCTCCAAGGAAGGATTAGTAATTGATCCAGAGAGGGTTGAAGCCATAAGAGCACTACCATTGCCAAGCCACAAGAAAGCCCTTCAGAGTTTCTTGGGAAGGATAAACTTTGTTTGGAGGTTTGTCCTGCATTTTGTAGCCCTCACAAGCCCATCACCAAAATGTTAAAGAAGAGCATGGCCTTTAAGTGGATAAAGAAGGCAAAGAGAGTTTTGAAGCAAAAAGAAGCTATCTCTCAAGCACCTACTCTCATCAACCCGGACTTCTCCAACGATTTCATCCTCTATGCATTTGGAGGTAATGACACTATTTCTACCATTTTGGTACAGCGAACAAGGATAATGATGAGCAGCCAATTGCCTTCTTCACCGGATCCTAGATGACTATGAGGTGAGGTACTATTTTACTAAGAAGCATGTGGCCGGGTAGAATCGAAGCTTGAAGAAATTCAAGCATTTAATCTCAAACAACAAGGTCCAGCTTGTTGGTCTCACATGTCAGGGTTAAGGACTTCCTCCTCAACAAGGATTTGAATGAGAAAAGGGTATGTTGGATCACCCGTGTCATGGAGTATGACATTGAGATCAAGATCACCAAGCTGGTAAGAGGGAAAGGATTGTGTGAGTAGCTGGTTTTGGGGAAGCAAAAATAAGTATGCAATGAAGAAGAGGCTGTTTTGACAGTCCAGACAGCCATGAGCCAAGAGGCAATCAAGAAGAAGACAATGTTGCCCCCACTTCTTACTAGACCCAAGGCATTATACACTTCCTAGGCATAGGCCTATGCCCTCCGGAGATGAACAAGACCCAAAGGAGACACTTCAGATTGCAGGCTATCCCGTATGCCATTGTTGATGGAGTTTTGTTCAAGAAAGATGTGAATGGAGGCTTTGCTTTGAAGTGCATTAGCACAAATCAGATTCAAAGGGTGTTGGAAGAGTTCCATGGTGGACCAGTGGTGGTCATTTTGCACCAAGAGTGACACTCTAAAAATCATGAAGGCTGGTTATTATTGGTCCAAAATCTTCAGTGATTGCTATGCATGGATCAAGAGGTGTAAGAATTGTGCATTCTTCACAGGAAAAGAGAGACTTGTTGCCCTTCCATTACATCCAATCTCAGTTGACCAGCCATTCATGCAATGGGGTTTGGACTTCATTGGAGTCATTAATCCCAATTCAAGCCAAGGGTACAAATGGATTTTGACAGCCACGGACTACTTCACCAGATGGACAGAAGCAATAGCACTCAAAGAGGCAAATGAGTCTAGCATCTTAGACCTTTATGAGGGGATAACAACCAGATTTGGTGTACCTGCTACAATAATCTCATATAATGCGTTGGCATTCATCGGATCTAAGGTGACCGAGTGGGCTGTCAATAACGGTATCTACCTAAGCACTTCATCAAACTATTGGCCGAGTCTACAAACAAGAACTTGTTGAGGATCATTAGGAGGACTCTTGATGAGAATCGAGAGTCTTGGCATACCAAACTGAAATCAGCCTTATGGGCTGATAGGATAACTCCCAAGAGATCCACACCTAACTCTCCATTCAAACTTGTCTATGGAAGGGAGGTAATCTTGCCCATGTCACTTGAGTTGCCAACATTGGAACTCATGAAGCAGTTGGAGTTGCTAGAGTTTAAGCCCATGGAGGTGGGGTATGCAGAGTTGATGGAGCTACAAGAGATCAGAAATCAGGCATCCCAAGTAATGGAGAAGGATCAAGCTTTGATCAAGAAGACCTTTGATAGGAAGGCCAAGGATAGATCTTTTCAGGTTGGGGATCTAGTGTTGAAATGGGATGTGGATAGAGCAAAACTGGGAAGGCATTCAAAATTTGATGCCATTTGGAGTGGCCCATACATGGTCACGAAGTGCAAGAACAACAATGCTTTCCAATTGGCCTCATTGGATGGTAAAGAACTGCAAATTCCAGTCAATGGAATCTATCTCAAGTGTTGCTTTTAGAGGGAAATTCACTACTTTGTAAATATTAGATTAGATTTTCATTCCTCCAAGTGCTTGTGCACATTGTTTTGTTGTAGGTTAGTTTCATTTTCCCTAAGTGCTTTGGCATAGCTTGCTGTCCATGGAGATGTTTTGCAGCCCTTGCTCCCCTCAGGTGATATTCCATCTTCCTCCTTGCACATTCTAAGTTAGTTGGGGTTCTAAATAGAATATCTGATGACTCCATGCCCAATGGACTCGCTTGCAACCGGTATCTTCTACCTCCAAGAGTGGTAACCCATTGAGTCACCAAACTATTATCCAAAATTCACCCCAGGGTAATTTTGATAACATGCATTAAATTCTTCATCCTGAGTAAGATAGATTGATTCAAGGCAAAAAATCATGTTTCTGGGGTCCCCTCGGCTTTTTTCTAACTCTCCGTCCCAAGGAGAAAAGAGCAAGTTCTAACAAAGGGTGAAAAAAGTTGCAAAACCAAGCTTGGGCCAGAAAAAATCATGAAAATCAGCTAAGTCCTAGTCCTTGCAGCAGTTGGGACAGTTGGGACGTCTGGGTGCGACCACCAGAAAGGCCGCCAGCGGATCCCACGCAGCAAAGGGACATCCGGGCCATGGGGATGCGCGGGACGCGAAAGGGAAAATCGCCAAAGGTAAAAACAAAATTGACTAATCACAGTGCGGCCACAGGCTAGGACATTTGGGCCGTGAGGACGTGAAGGACGCGAACCACCCGGATCGGCCGAAACAAATGAGAACTTTCACACTGGGATAGTTGGGACATAGGGATGCGTGGGACGCGAAGAGCCAAAGGAGCCAAGATCCAATCAAATAACGCCACGTGTCTTCGCCTCAAAGAGGGACAGGAATCTCAATCGGGTGGATCGAGGAATTTGTCCCGCATACAACTGGGACAACTCCGGCCAAAGGGACACGAGGGACGTGGAAAAGCTGGTAGGCCCGGATGAATCAGGAAATGCCACGTGTCACAAGGGAAAATGTCCAAAATTTCAAAGGGCAAGGTTTGAAGCGTTGGCCCGAGCCAATAAAAAGAGGACACGTGTCCTAAGGAGAAGGGAGTGCGGAGCTCAGGGAGGAAATTAAAGAATTTGGAAAAAGTTTTGGCCAAAAACTAAAAGGTAAAGGATGACCCCGCGCCCCTGTCCTCCAACCAGATCATGCCACGTGTCCCAAGTGGCGAGGATGCGGGGAAAAAATGGGAAATTTTCCAAAATTACAAAAAGTCAAAACTTTCAAGGAAAACCCATAGGTAAGGGAAGGAGAGAGAATTTCTCATCCAATCAGTGCCCGACACGTGTCGTCCAGGTGGCGGAGCACGGGAAAAAATTTCAAAACCCATTTTTGCCTGTTTTGTGCCCTAAATCTTCAGATCACCATATCTTTCGATCCAGAGCTCGATTTGCACGTTCTTTATATCATTGGAAAGCTTATAAAATTATCTACATGATTCTAGGGTCAATCTTGAATTTTGGTTTAGTCTAGAGAGAGAAAGTTAAGAAACGGCTCTGACACGTGTCCATGGCCAGAAATGACATTTCAACGACCAAATTTAATGCAGAATGGGTCGCATTCTCCTCTGATTCAGTTAAAAATGATAGGGTATGGGTTTGTAAGGTCCCCCAAGCTATTTTAATGCATTTGTAGTCAATGAGGAATGGGATCCCATGATTTTGTACATTTTCTCTCTCCTAGGCTCGACCCATGCAATGTAAAAGCCAGATTTGGCTCATTTCTAAAGGGGGAATACCTTTTGGCATAGCAGACTTCTTCTTTCACCTCTAGCAAGTGATTGTTGCAAGAATCAGACCTCTCCAAAGATTGTAATAGTTTTTCTACCTCTCTGAGGTTGTAATGTAGTGGTTTTGACATTGGAAATGATAATGCAAGCTTTGTGAATGAGTTTCAGTCCTTTGTTTGTATTATTTGCTTCATTTCAAATCCTAAATTATATCTTATCAGCCTGTGTATGTTTTATGCTACAATCTCTGGTTTGTGTCTATTTGCATGAAAAAATATTCACCACTCCTTTTGGTGCATCACCATCTTTAGTTAGTTTCAATTTTTACATTTCTATCTTTGTCCCCTTGCAATTTAGAGTAGGATTAGGATCTGAACCTCTGTAGTTGTGCAAATATAGATCTAAATCAGAGGATTTTGAGGAACTAGCCTCTAATCTAGAGATTCCTCTCTCAGTTTCACAAGTCCCACACTTGGAGAGAGGTTTCCATGTTGTGCAATCACACTAGATGCTAGAGTGATCAACCTAGAAGCTTCCGATCGACATCTAGGGGTGCTTGATTTTTCCTAACATAGATCCTTGATGTCTATGACATCATAGTATCTTGACCCCTTTTTGCAGGCAAGAGTGGCAATAGTTTCCTTAATCACTTCCTTGTCTATCAAATCATCTTCCAACCCATCTCCTTCACAGATGAGGCCTGTGAATTGTGAAATGAGTTGAGGAGTTAGGCACATCTTGCACCCCGCAAAGTGGAAATAGTCCTCATGCATGTGTGACATCACCACTGGGTACAGTCACTCGTGTTTCCCAATAGGAAACTCAAAGAGTTGTAGCAACCTCTGCCTTCTCCAACTTGACCTTCATGTCATCATTATATATAGGAAAACCTTAAGCGTCCTCTTGTTTGTTGGGCACACTAACTCCATCTCCAACTCATTTTTAATTGTACCTTTCTCGATGATTATAATCATTTACGAGACATATCCCTAAGATGGGATTCCCACTCCTTCCCCAACAACACTCCATCTGGGTACTTTATTTCTACATACCATTCCTCATTCCTGCTTGCTTCAATTTCTTGTTGTTTACCCTTGCCCTTTCCCTTGCCCTTCTTGGGTGTACTAGCTGGTTTCTTGGGTGCCATTTTCTAGGTCTTCTACCCACTTCAAAATACTTTTGCTACTTTGTTCTTCTACTCTCTCCAACCCTGGATCTCGAACTTGTGAAGAAATTTACTTAACCCCATGCCCTAGTTCTTCAAACCCTAACTGGGATACTCCCTTCACAAGACGTCATCTCCTCACACTTTCTCCTATTCCCATGAAATCCCTTCCTCCTAGTTTGTAAATCTGAACTAGTTATTCATGCTTCAATTGCTCCAAATTTTTCTTCGCATGGATCAATTTTTTAGAAGCCCTAGTTTGCAAAGGTGCAAAAAGTGCTTCATTCTCTTATACTTAAAGTGAAAAATGAAGTGTCCTAACCCCTTATTTATAGTTTTTCCTTTTGAGAATTAAATGTTACTTCACCTACCACCATACTTTCTTTATTTAATGTGGCTTTTTCAAACAAAGCCTAACTTGAGTGCTTTCCTTTCATGTTGAACCTACATGAAAACTCCTCCAACCTTCTGGCGTGCAACCAATCTGACTCGACAAGAGACTTTTATGCGCACAAAACTAGCACTAGAGGCACTTCTTATGTCCTAATTTCTACTCTCACCTACCTCAAATTGCTTAATGCGCTTTCTCCTCCTTTGTACGTGGGATCTAAAAGTAGCTTTATCTTGGCACCAATCATCCTTTTTTCTCTTTTCTCTCCATACACCTCTTTCAACCGGTCCATTCAATGGGTCTTTTTAACACACTTCCTTGGCACTCTAACCATGTGCTCCTTCACATTACTCCACCCCACACTTAAAATGATGCGCGGTCCTCTGCACACTTACAAATTATCAAAAGTAGCAATAAGGTTACCGCACCCAAGGCACAAAACAAAAGAACAACATGAAAGGGAAACACAAGAAAAGGAATGCATAACGGAAATTTCTAAAATAACTAGCAAAACTACCTTATTTACAAACACCAAGAAGACTTATTTATAATAGTGCTTCAGCCTACTCCCATTGAAGTGTCCAAGCAACTTCCTCCCATCCAGTTCTTACAACTGGCATGCGCCTAAATCAAGGATGTATGAGATTGTGTAAGGACCCAACCAATGGACTTTCAACTTCCTAGATGGTGCAAAAACTTAGAATCATATAGTAAAACCATCTGCCCAACCTCAAACTTCTTGTTTCTAATGTGGCGATCATGCCAAGCTTTCTACTTTGCTTTCTCTGTTGTTTGGCACCACCTGTGAGTGATTGTATTTCATCTAATTTCATTAAATCATCAATTCTTTCTTCCAATTCTTTCTCATCGCCAACCCTCCTATGCACATTATTCACAAAGAAGGTAACATGAATTCAACCGGTAGAATAGCTTCCACACCAAACACCAATTGAAATAGTGTGGCTTTGTTCAACCTTTTATACGTTGTCCTGTAAGCCCACAATACTGCCAATACTTTGTCATCCCAATCTTGTCTTCTCGACATCACAAATTTTGGCTAGGGTATGACTCAATATTTTTTTAAACCTTCCACGGTTCCATTTTCTTGTGGGTGATAGGGCGTAGTCTTGTGATGAGCCACCATGAACTTTGATAACAGGATCCTCATGGTCTCATTCAAGAAATGTGTACCCCTATCGCTGGTCAAACTCAATGGGTATCCATACCTCATGATAATGTTCTCCCACAAGAACCTTTCTCGTTGTGGCTATTGTGTAATCTTTAGTTAGGGCTACCTCTACCCACATGGTCAAATAATCCATGCAAGTGATGACATAGCATGACCCGAGTCCTCACACGTCGTTGGTGCATTATGGCCTACAAAGTCTATTTCCCATTTTTCAAAAGGCTCCGTACTAGGGATAGGGCACAAAGGAATTTCATCTCTCCTTATAGGTTTGCTAATGTGCTGACAATGATCACATTCTTTACAATAGTCTTTCCAATCCTTGTGTAGGGTTTCCCACCACAAACCTACCATTAATATTTTATGCACAAGGTGGCATCACCTACATAATGGCCACCCACGGTTCCTTCATTTGCTTCCTCCATGGTGTCTTGTCAGCTCATGCTCTAATACACATCTACACAAAAATTCATCACATCCCAACTTGTATAAGTCTCCACTGATTAACATGTAGGGTGTGGTGTGTATGGCCAACTACTTTTTCTCCAATGTCTTCATTCCTTCCGATGCCACACCTTCCTTTAAAAATACTGCAATCTCTTCCAAATTTGAGGGTGCGTGCCACAACCTAAACAGTTGTGCATCTAGCATTGTCTCCTCAATACTCTGTGCGTCCTCCCCTGAATCAATTCTTGATAGATGATCAGGTCCAAAATTACTTTTCCCAGGCTTCACTTCACTACAATGGTGAATTCAAACTCTTAAAACAACAACACCCACCGACATATGCACCCTTGTAGAATAGGCTTGTTCACTAAATACTTTAATGCCATGTGGTCAGTGTAAAACACAAAGGGTTTTGTCTAAACTTGAAAAATGCATAGATCATTGACAATGCCTCGCACTCGGTTGTGGTATAGTTACGTCTGCTTGGTGTCAACTTCTTTCTTGCAAAACATAGAGGATGATCAACAATCCATTCACCTAGTTGTGCAAGCACTCGCTTTAATAGCGATCCCCGAGGCATCTACATAGACATGAAAGGTTGTACCAAGAGGGAAAATGTAATATAGGTGTGGTGACAAGCCTATCTTTTAATGTATCAAATGCCCTCTATTTGCGTCTCTCCCCAAAGGAAGGAACTTTTATGTCCAGTATTTCCTCTAAAGGCGTGGCAATATTGGCATACCCCTTGATGAATTTCTTGTAATAACCCGTAGGCCCAAGGAATACACACACTACACTATGGCTAGTAGGCTCCCTAACCCCAAAATAATCAGTAACTTTAGTGGGATCTACCAAATGAAGCCCTCCTTACATATGATATGCCCTAATAAATTCCCACATGTTGTAGTAAACACACACTTCTTAATGTTGAGGGATATCCTCAACTACCTACGCCTCTCAAACATTAACCTTAAATTGTCACAATGGAATTTAACCACTATACACTTGTCCAATCATCCAAATAGACCTAAAGAAACTTATGGATGAAATCCTGAATGCTTGCACCACTATGCATGAAAAAATAGCAGCACATTTTTCAACTCAAAGGGCATGATCATGTATGCAAAACTTCCCCAATCACAGAAATTTGTCTTCTCCTAGTCCTCCTTTGCAATCTCGACTTGGTGGTACCACGAAAATCCATCGTAAAGGAATATATTTCGCAACTAGTGACTCCTTCCAAAATTTCTTCAATGAAGGGGGTTGGAAAGGGATCAATGACACAAACTACATTCAGCTCCCTATAATCCATGCAGATCCTAATCCACCCATCCTTCTTGATGTTGATTACCATCGGACTTATCCACTCTGATTCCTCCACTGCTTCAATGATCCCAGAAGCTATCATTTTTTCTATCTCCTCCTTAACCTTCACGCGTAAATTGGGATTCATTTGGTAGGGCCTCTTCCTGACCGGGTGCACACCATCCTTCAGCTTTATCTTCATCTCCCCCAAGGAATGGTGAATGCCTTTGAGCTCATGGTACCCACGTGGGAATAAATCCTCAAATTCACGCAATAGATCAATGATCTTAGAAACTTCCTTCTCTAACTAGTAGTCTCCAATAATAGCTTCCTTAGGTTCTTCTCCCCGAATCGATGTTAACCTTCTTTGTCATTAAGGGCTCATGTTAGGTGCATGCGTGTTGGTCTGAAAATCTTTCGGGTGGACAGATATATGGATAGATGAGCCAACAAGGTGTAGGGCATAGCCCTCTTTTGAGATAACAAAGTGAAACTGTTTATTGCTATTCTACCAAAGGAACTCGAGGAAGGAAAGGAAGGAAGACGGATCTGAAGGGAGAAAAGAAATGAATTCCAAAGTAGAAAGGTCAGAGGGTCTATGTTTTGGGCTGGTAGTAAACAGAGCCGAACCTACTTGCATAGATGAAAACAAAGCAATACTGATGAACAAATGACAAAAAAGTAGAGATAGATCCAATAGAATAAATGCATAGATCTGACATAAGAAAGATCAGATGCCCATAACACACATATTCAACACAAAGTCTCAATATTTGTATTAATGTTTTCTTCTGTTACAAAAAGTACAAAGCCTTTTCTTCTCACTTCTATTTTTCATCTAAAAAGTGTCCACCACTTGAATACAACAAGTATTCAAGTATTTATAGAAGAAGAGAAGAAAGAAGGCAAAAGCAAACCAACCACTTACAAAATATCTAGAAAATATCTAAAAAGTCAACAGTTGACTTGGGCAAGTTTTTGGATGGCAACATTTTGGATGAAGTCATCATGTATGCCAACATGATGGCAACATCCCATGGTGCAACATGGATGAAGTCATCGTGTATGCCAACATGCTTTTTAAATATTTTACAAAAACGATCAATGGATCCCAGGAAGAAACTACTCTTCAGTGTAAAAGGGTCAAACTTTTCAAAGATGTCGACAGAACTTCTCAGCCTTGGCACACTTTTCAAAGATGTCGACAGAACTTATCAATGCCTTGCGCACTTTTTCAAAGATGTCAACAGAACTTCTCAACGCCTTTGGCACTTTTTTCAAAGATGTCAACAGAACTTCTCACTTTTTCATCATGTCAACATGAACTTCTCATTAATGTACCTTGGCGCACTTTTCAAAGATGTCACAGAACTTCTCAAAGCCCTTGGCACACTTTTCAAAGATGTCGACAGAACTTCAAAAGACACTTTGCGCACTTTTCAAAGATGTCAACATGAACTTCTCAGTGCCTTGGCACACTTTTCAAAGATGTCGAGAACTTATCGCAAACTTTTCAGCATGTCAACATGAACTTGGTGCACTTTTCAAAGATTTTAGTCGACACAGAACTTCTCAGCGCCTTGGCGCACTTTTCAAGATGTCACAGAACTTCTCAAACTTCGCACTTTTCAACACTTTTCAAATTCTTTGATGTCAACTTATCAAGCCTTTCTCAAAAGACCAAAATGGCTAAGTCCTTAAAACTTGATTTTCGGAAGAGAATTTTGGGCTTCTTTCGAACGTTTTCAAACTTCCTTGGGGCCAAAACAAAATTTTTGGGTATGGTTACCTGCAAATTGCCCTTGACAATTTTGCAGGATAACAACTGGCTCTTTCTGGGGACTATCTTTGAGTGAAACTTAAGGGTAGAGAATCCCATATTTTCATGTGCCTATCCATTGGGTTGGAGAGAGTCAAAAACAAGGGTGACCGGAGGGCGAACAAAAAGGAACAAAGAAAGGGAACACACAACAACAGAAAAGCAAACACACAACGAAAGAAAACTATACAAAGAAGAGAGCAAGCTCTACTTCTTGAAGATCTTCAGATGCTGCCCACTATAGGGAAGTGGGAGCTCGGTTCCATCCAGATATGAGAGATAGAAACTATTCTCTCCATTGAGCTGCTGATCTTGAAAGGCCCTCTCCATAGAGAATCAAATTTTCCATGCATGCCCTTTGGCTCTCTTCGCTTGTCCCACAAAAGGACAAGATCTCCCACTTGAAAATCCCTCTACTTGGCCTTTTATCGAACAATCTCTTAACTTGATTCTGATGTTCGGTGATCCTGTCGACCACCCTTACTCTCTTTTCTTCAAGTTCTGTTAGATACATGATCCTCTTTTCAAGAGAATTTTGGAAAGTTTCATCTTCAATCGCTCGTGCCAAGCGTAGAGCAGGGAGTTCTGTGGAGATAGGGATCTCAGCATCGATTCCATATAACACTTGAAAAGGTGACATACCGAGAGACCTCTTTGGGAGTAATACGATCTGCCCACAAAGCATCATATAATGACTTGTGCCAGGACCGCTGATTCTCATTGACCAGCTTCCGTATGATGGTCACTAGGTTTTTATTGCTGGATTCTACCTGACCATTTCCTTGAGGGTAATAATCTGAGGCATGGGCCAAGGTTATCCCGTATCCATAGCAAAAAACCAATAACTTCCCATGAGGAGAAGTTGGAAGCATTATCAACAACAATTTTGTGTGGAACGCCAAATCTCACGATGATATTTTCCTTGATGAAGTTGCAAACAACTTCAGAAGTGGCATTCTTAATAGGTATGGCCTCCACCCATTTGGTGAAGTAATCTGTCAGTCAGACATAACTATGTCCGAACTCGATTGGGGATGGAGTGCTCCGATAAAGTCAATTCCCCACTGCCTGAATGGTTCATCAATAATGACCGGCCTGAGGGGAAAAGTAGCCAATTTTGGCTTACCAACAAATTGTTGGCAAAGCTCACACTTTGCTACCCAAGTGGTTGTATCTTGGAAAAGCGTTGGCCAATAGTACCTAGCCCGATGATCTTGTGTGCTATCACGGAAGAGGAGAAATGACCACCACAGCCGAATCATGAAAACTCTCAAGTAACTTTATCTGTTGTGGTTTGTCAACACATCGCAAGAAGATGCCATCTATTCCACGTTTGTATAAACCGTCATCCCAGATGACATATCTGGCTGCTCTGAGCTTTATAGCACACTTCTCCTTTGAAGTTAGATGAGCTGGACACTCACCATAAGTGAGAAAGAAAGTGATATCAGAATACCATTCGTCGCTGGTCACGACAAATAGAACCATGGGTAGTGAATCGGCTTTCCAGCCACTTTGTGCTCCATCGGTGCAATCATCCTTTTCCTCGTGGTCTTCTAATCTTTGTTTTCAGCCATAAGTTTCCGACATAGGCCCTTGCCTCTTACCAACTTGGTTGGTTTTATATCTAGATCATACTCTGACTTTTGCAATCCAATTCCCCGCAAAGCTTCCTAACTCCCGTTGAGTTAAAATTGACTTGACTACCGTGTCGTGACCAACCACCGTATGAGAGTTTAGAATGTAATACCTAAGTTCTTTGACTACTTTGACAACGGTGAAGGCATGCTTTTCCAACTGGAGACATTTTTAATTCGTGAGGCTTGAGAGGAGAGCTCATAAACGCAATCGGGATTCAACATCCTCAGAATTCTTTTTGCATTAAGATGGCCGATACAGTATGCTTAGATGCATAGCTATACATGATAAAATCCTTGAGAAATCGGGACATACCAGACTGCAAGCGCGTGAGCAACTGAGGCTTTTATTTCCTCAAATGACTTCTTTTCCTTCTTCGCTCCATCGAAAGTTGGTGACCCTTTCATCATGTTTGATATGTGGCGAGTCTTTTTAGAAAAGTCGGAACAAAGCGCCTGAGAAAATTCACTTTTCCGAAGAAAGAGTGAACGCCGGTCTTGCTTGTAGGTAAAGTAAGGCTCTGAATAGCCTTAACTCTTTCAGCATCTATCTTCATCCCTTCCTTTGCTAACAACATGTCCCAAAGAATTTTCCTTCTCATGACTCCAAAACAGACTTTTTCGGATTTAGGGAGATCCCATGCTCTCGACATCTAATCAATACTTGCTCCAAATGATCACAATGATCATTTCACTGTTTAGAGAACACAGTTAAGTCATCCAAGTAGACTACGATGACCTTCCCCATCATACCTTTGAATGCAAAGTCCATGGCCCACTGAAAGTGGCACCAGCATTGGTCAGGCCAAAAGGCATCCTGCTATAAGCAAATGTACCCCAAGGGGTAGTGAATGTTGTTTTAAATTGGTCTTCGTGAGACTTCAATCTGATTGTAGCCTGAAAAACCATCAAGCATGGACAACATTTCTGATCCAGTTACTGCCTGCAGAACCTGATCCATTATGGGAAGCGGGTAGTTGTCCTTCAAGGATGCTTGATTCAAGTTATGAAAATCTACGCATATGCGTATCTCACCATTCTTCTTACGTACTGGCACAATGTTTGCCACCTAGGTACTGTGATGGATAGGAAAATGATCCTTGCATCCAACATTTTCTGAATTTCAGCCTGGATAGTACCTGAGATCTTAGGATTATAGTGTCTCTGCTTCTGGCGAAAGGGTTTGACATCCTCTTTCAACGGGATGTCATGCTGGACGTCCTTTGGCTTGAAAGACTTTAGATCGGCATAGGACCATGCCAATACATCCATGTATTTCTTCAACAATTTGACAAACTTCCGCTTCTCTTTAGGTGTGCAACATTTTCCAATGTTTACAAACTATGGATGTTCTACCGAACCTAAATTGACCGGTTCGGTTTCTGGGGAGGAGTTAGGATCATCTCACCTTTTCTTTTTTGACAAAATGATCATGCCTATCGAACAAACATTCTAGAGAAACCAGGCCTTTGGGATTTTATTTCCTTTGAGCTGACATATGCCATCGCTTCCTTTTGATTCTTCATTTTGATCGGTAACTGATTCGGCATGTGTAGAAGTGGATCCTTCAAAATGAAGTTCACTAAAATTTTCCACCTTTTCTAGAAAGGCAATGAGTTGATTGTCATTGTTGAATACTTGCCAATGCTGAGAATTGTCCGGCACGCTTGGGTGGAAAACCACCTCAATGGTATATTTGTTTGTTTTCAAACCTGGGTGAGGGAGCATGAGGGATGCTGAGATGGCTAATGAATCGGCCATGTCATTCTGAGCTCTTGGGATGGCTTTTATTGAAAAAGCATCAAACTCCTCGATGTTGTCCCACACCACGTTGCGGTAATGTCTGAGCCTTTCATTCTTCACTTGGTATATCCTTTTAACTTGATTTACGACCAGCTCTACATCACCTTGTACTTTCAGATTCTTGATTCCTCTTTCCTTTATGGCTTGCATGCCAAGTAGCAAAGATTCATACTCAGCAGTATTATTCGTGTTGAAAAATTGCAACTTGAAAGAGAGAGGGAATAATCTCCTCTTCGGGAGATATTAGCACGGCTCCAGCGCCGCATCCACTAGTCACACAACTGCCATCAAACTGCAAAGTCCAGATCTTGTTAAGATCCTCTACTTGGATGAGGACATCCATTTTGTCAGACTCAGTAGACAAGAAATAGTTTCCCATCCCTGATGATTCGAAGAGAATTTGGGCTTTAGGGTCATCGGAGTTAGTAACTAGGTACTTCTTTTACGATTCAGGCTCCAATGTTTGCATTACACCTTTGACGGGATTCTAGCCTTAGACCAATCCATATGAATCTCCCCACCAACTTCACTGCAAAAACTCCTTCCTAGTAGAATTCCATATGCTGACTGGAATATCGGCAACAAGGATGGTCATCTTTACTCTTTTCTCTGGGAACGCCGCAAATGCAAACTACGCGTCCTTGATTTGACCGATCAACGGAACCTGCTTGGTTTCCAAGGAATAACATCTGCCAAAAGGCTTGGTAAGGGTGAGGCCCAAGGCATGGGTGACTTTTTCCGGCATGACATTATCGGAAGCTCCAGAATCAATTATGCAGTTGCTTAGTTTGTGGCCATTGATTAGGAGGGAGAGATAGAAAGGTTCTATTTTTCCTGATGCGGAAGTCGAGGCAACATTTATGCGGGATGAAGGAGGGGTGGAAAGGATTCCTTTTGGGGAAACCTGAGTAGTTATGACAGCCTGACTTTGGATGTATTCGGTCAACCTTACAAGTTGTTCGGGTTTGACTGAAGATACTCGGCTTTAGACATTTGGATCTTGGTCTTTTTAGCATGATCAATTATGTCAAATGCGGCCAAGGGTTGCATTGATGAAGGAATGAGTCCCTCATTTCACGATGGTAGGGTAGGATTACTGGTCTTGATAGGAATATGAGAGGGCTGATTCGGAGGAGAGATAGGAGAAAAATATTTCTTTGAAAAAGACTTAATAACAGGTTGAGCAGGAAGGGGATTACCTCTTTTAGCGATGGTTGGAGGCGTGTTTGACACGGCCTTCTTTTTTGTATCTTGGCAGCAACTTCTGATTCTTTTCCTTGAGAGCGGGTGAAAAAAAAGATATGATGATCGCCCACTCACATACCCTCGGGTACCCTCTTCTCATCAGATTCTTCATCATCAAATTCCATATACCCGATAGTAGAGTCACCAGTCGGTTCACCGACATCTTGATCATCTTCACCTGGCGATGAAGGTTCTTCATAAATTTTCTCCTCTTCTTCAATCTCGACTAGAGCATTGACCGGAGGAGCCTCAAGCGCCAACCGTGGAGTAGCTACAGGTAAACGCGGCCTTTGTGGAACATTGTTGGAAATGAAATTCCTCCGTGGGATATCCTCGGTATGAGGTGCTTGGAGAAGCCTGAGCTAGTTGTTTCTTTAATGCGAGCAAGTCATTTGCCATCTTCTGGAATGCCGATCTGATGAAGTGGCCTGAGAAGGATTTGCAAAGCTTTAACTTGACTTGGACAACTCTTTTTAATTCACCGATATAAGCAAGTTGTCCTCTATCCGAATGGCAGCAGCCTGGGCAAGAGGCAAGGTAGTTATTTGTTCATGTAGAAGAAAAAAACTTATTTTTGAGCTCATTACATTCACAAAGAAACACTTTTGATTTTCTAGTGTTGGCAACATGGCAACAGGCACATGGTTGATTAATGCATTGAACCTGTGATAAAATCATGCATGGTCTCATTGGCCTCCTTCTTCAGGTGAGTGATTTGTGATAACAATGCAAATGCATCTTCTGAAGGCTTGTATCTTTCTTCAAATGCAGTACGCAAGGTGGCCCAACTGGTGATAGATCCGGCCGAAAATGTTGGAACCATTCTGCTGCAGGTCCTTGCAAGGTCTCTAAAAAGAGGTGAACTGACACATCTTCATGGGTCACATCTAGGATGCTGCATGACATGATGAATGCAGATATATGTGCATCCGTACTTTGGTTCCCACTCCCATCAAATCTTGGGAAATTCTTTCGGTTTCCATGAGGGAGCGCGTGAACTGGATGTGGTAAAGCCAGAGGGCCCATAGCATTTCCCATGGTACTACCATTTGATAGCTGAAAAAGAACGCGCTGAGCCGAAGCACAGTTCCACTGAGCAACAAGGCACTGCAAAGTGATGTGGATGTTCCTTGTGAGAGATGCTTCCTTCGTGGAGGTGAGACACTCCTAGATGATGACCGACCACCGAACTCTTAGCTTAGTGATGAGAAGCATGCCGGTGTAACACTGAAGTTGTGCCTTTGAAGTAGATCAAAAGTAGGATCAACTTCTCCACGAGCTCTCCTGCTACGAGTAAATGGTTCACCCGCCAGTGTACCTTCCAGATCTGCAATATTTTGGAGCAGATTTAAAAACTCTTTTTGGTTGTACTTGCTGATTTTCTGATTTTTCTGACAAAAATCAGCAGCATGTACTTTTCTAAATATTTAATTTTATCCTCTTTTGAAAACCGATTGCGGTTTAATGACAAATTTAACGAGGATAAAATGATGGTAAAACTTAGTAAGCTGATTTTCAGATCTAGAGTTGACTTTTTAAAGAGTTTGAAAATTTTGGTAAACTCAAAAAACTCAGATCTACGGAAAAATACGATTTTTGTAAAAACTCAGCGAACTAAAGATCTCTAACTAGTCCCGATCTATGGATCCTCTAAGAAAATTTTCAGTTTGGGTCACTTTTGCAAAAATTTTGGATTTTGAACAAAAGTTAAAATTTGCAAACAGGTAGTGATTTTTTTGATTTTTACTAATTTTCTAACATACCACTATCATAGATCTGTTAGATCTGTTTGATCCCCAAAGAGAGTCACCAAAACTCGTTGGTCCAAAATCATCAGGAGAGTGATCTATGGATAGATGAGCCAACAGTGTGCAGGGCATAGCCCCTCTTTGAGACAACAAAGTGAAACTGGTTTATTGCTATTCTACCAGCAGGAACCTGTGCAAGTCTTACAGTATTCTACCTTCAGGGGGTTTGGGATCTCATCCCAGTAGAGGTAGTTTTGACGAAGAACAGAAAGGAATGAAGGAAGGAAAGGAAGGAAGATGGATCTGAAGGGAGAAAAGAAATGAATTCCAAAGTAGAAAGGTCAGAGGGTCTATGTTTTGGGCTGGTAGTAAACAGAGCCGAACCTACTTGCATAGACAAACAAAGCAATACTGATGAACAAATGACAAAAAGTAGAGATAGATCCAACAAAATAAACACATAGATCTTGACATAAGAAAGATCAGATGCCCATAACACACATATTCAACACAAAGTCTTAATATTTGTATTAATGTTTCTTCTGTTACAAAAAGTACAAAGTCTTTTCTTCTCACTTCTATTTTTCATCTAAAAAGTGTCCACCACTTGAATACAACAAGTATTCAAGTATTTATAGAAGAAGAAAGAGAAAGAAGACAAAAGCAAACCAACCACTTACAAAATATCTAGAAAATATCTAAAAAGTCAACAGTTGACTTGGGCAAGTTTTTGGATGGCAACATCCCATGGTGCAACATGGATGAAGTCATCATGTATGCCAACATGCTTTTTAAATATTTTACAAAACGATCAATGGATCCCAGGAAGAAACTACTCTTCAGTGTAAAAGGGCACACTTTTCAAAGATGTCGACAGAACTTCTCGCCCTTGGTGCACTTTTTCAAAGCATGTCGACAGGAACTTATCAGCGCCCTTGGCGCACTTTTCAGCATGTCAACAGAACTTATCAAAGCCGCCTTGCGCACTTTTTTCAAGCATGTCAACATGAACTTCTCAGCGCCTTGCACACTTTTCAACATGTCAACAAGAACTTCGCACCTCGCGCACTTTTCAACATGTCCACAGGAACTTATCAGCGCCTGCGCACTTTTCATCATGTCGACAAGAACTTCTCAGCGCCTTGGCACACTTTTCAAAGATGTCGACAGAACTTATCAGCGCTTTCTCGCGGGTGACTAAGTCCTTTTCAAACTTGTTTTTGAAAGAGAACTTTTTTCAATGTTGTCACACTTCTCAAGCAAAACAAAAATTTTGGGTATGGTTACCTTTTCAAATTGATGTCGACAATTTTGCGGGATAACAATGCGCGAGTATCAACACTTCCACTACCTCGCAAAAAGAATGGTTAAAATGGCTAAGTCCTTAAAACTTGATTTTGGGCTTCTTTTTCAAACACATGCACAAACTTCCTCTACTTCTTCTTCAAAGCGTGCCTCCAATCCTGGTTCACCTAGTAATTCTAATACCCTATCTTCCATCGGGCATTATCCCCCATGGTAAGGCACTTGATACCCTACAAGGCCTTATCAACCGATGGCTTGGTACTCCAATACTCAAAGGATTGAATAAGGTCAGCCACGAGCTCTTGCCAATTCCTTGTTTGGTAGTGTGTCTCTCGAATGAATGTACTATGTGCACACATAACCCTACAATGTAGAATATAACTTGTGCACCTAGAGGGATGGTGCGAAAGCTTCCACACCTTCTCTTTAGACCCATTCATACTCCCGATATGGAAAGAGGAAGGCTCCTTTCCATGGTAGTCCTTGATGATGGTGGGCACTTTACTCCTAGAGAATCTGATAAAGAGAGTAATTATTACCTTTCACCACTCCAAAAGGCTCTCTTGATGTGTAGCCCACCACCATGCCACATGCCAAGAAAAACATAACTTAGCATCCCTCTCCATTCCTTCTCATCCCCCATTGAGCTTCTACCTCCTGCAGAAAGATCTCAAGGAAGGCTCCTCCTAAATACTTGGGCAATTCTTTTCCTCCTAGGTGCCGAACTATGCATGCCTTTGTTACCTTGGTCACCGACCCTCTCAACTACCATCCCATCAATTCATAAGTCCCATGCACCCAATTTTCACATGCTAGACTGGTGGTATCACTTACTGACTGAGCATCCTCAAATTGGATAACTCTGTTAGTAGGATGTATTATCTTTGGGTCCCGATTGAGGGCACGTATATATTGTCCAACACTTCTTCCCCAAAGGTTCAATATAGGGTGTCGACTTCCCATCAGCCAAGGGTATAACAACCCACTCCTCCTTGTTTTCAAATTTGATGTACCCTTTGTTGAACTAAAGGTCCGCATTGTTCTTATAACACCATGGGCGCTCAAGTAGCACTGGGAAATTGTCTACCTCGGTGAGCACCAAGACTTTTAAGTCCCTAATAAACTTAGCTTCTGGATAGTAATATATACATCCTTTAAGAAATTGATGGGAGTCACCTTAGTATTTTTTTCCATATATAGCACATTCGAAGATGGCTATAATGCAGGTCTTCCCATCTGGTGCCATGCATCCAAAGTTAGAACATTAACCTTCATGTCAGTGTCAATGAGGATATTGCTAAAGAGCCATCCATCTACAACTATATTCAACATGATCTCCTTGTCATAGTCAAGGCTATGAGGGGGAAGATTTGCATGCAAGACCTACCTCTTATGCTCTCCTCTGGCATGTGGTACCTTCTTTCTCAACCATGATCCTAGCAAGGGAATGATATTCTCTTGCCTTAGCATTTTACACACCTCTTTGACCTCATCTAGGTCATCCTTTGGTGCCTCGACTCTCCTTCCTTGTTCCTCCCTCCTGGATTACTCCTTTAGACATTGGATTTCCCCTTGTAAGCTCTGAATGACATCCATATTATCTTGATATACCTCCTTCTGATGTATAGGGTATGGATACTTTCCATGAACTACTTCCTCCCTTGAGAACAGGTTCCTCTGTCTTGGTATCTCTCTTGCGCGCATGGCTTCTACCCATGTTACCAAGATAGGATCCAAACCTACATCCCGTGTTACCCAAGGCATCCACTGGGTGTCTTCCTTCTTAATACTAACCATTACAACACCCTTATCTTTCCAGTGCTGCTGATTCATATGCTTAAAAAATTTTAGGCACTCCTCATACTTATGCTTCTTTCCAGACGAGGAGCACTACAACAAGTCTGGGCATTCACGTTTGTAATGATTTGTAGATCCACAATTGAAATAGGTTCCACGTGGGAACTCATTCCTTCCTCCTCTCGTAGTTACCATGACCATAGTACCCTCCTCAAAAACCTCTTCCACACACACCTCCATCTGCACGTTCCTCATAATGGTGATCATCACCCTTAGAATTACTAGCAACATTATTTTGGTACACCCCATGATCAATGGCCTCATAGATCTGATGAATGAGCCTATAATCCTTAGTATCATGGGTTGTAGAGGTGCAAATATTGTAGTAACAAGATACATTCTTCTAGATTGTGTGGTGCAGTAAGGGGCACCTACTCGTATCATGGTCCCCATGAAAAATTTCATAATCTACTACCACAGTGCGTACTATCCTCTGGGGAAATTATCCTTAACATGCCCCTCTATTTCACAATCTATGCACCACAAACCACTGCGAGTATCATGGGTTGATTTTACAAATAATTTTCCAACTGCTTGCCATGGCGGAAATCTAAGCCTCCGAGGAACGCTAACACCAATATCAACACTACCAATAGCCTCGGTGTACTGCAGTAGCTTCCAATGCCTCACACGGGTCTATAAAAGTTTTATGAGATAAGGCCCTTATAAAAGGAGTGATCAACCCCCCAACAAACCACCGAGCATGCTTTGTGAAGGGTGAATATCATTTGACAATTCAGATAAGAGAGTTTTAAAGCACGCGTCATACTCTCGCACACTCTGTCATTCCTTTCTAAATCTCCTTCAAAGCACTAATGCCCTTCTTCTCAAACTCAGGAATGTGGAATTCTTCCAATAATGCAATCTTTAAAGCAGTATAGTCCACTACTATCCGGTAAGGATCATACTTCCTATACCAGCTATGCGTGTGCCCTTGCAATGTGGTTACAAACTGACTAGCCTTCCATTTTGTGGTTGTGATACCCTTCGTATGCCATAGAAATTCACACTTTTGAACATGTTCCATGGCATCCTCAATATCTCTCATATTGGGAAAATGTAGAGACATTTCAAAGAAAACTTGTGGGGGTGGTTAGGGCCCAAATCCTTCTCAGCTAGAGAGCCTTGGTTTCTCGCCTTTGTTTCCTCCACCACCCGATCCACCGTGGTCTTAAACCACTAAATCCACCGTGGCCCACCAATTCCTAAACCACTAGATCCACTGACCCACTAGCTCCTATTCCTCCTAAACCACCGAGATCCACTAGGCCAACCAGGTCCTGAAGTGGTCGTGTCAAGGGTCCCCATAGTTCTACTAAGCTATGCACCTACGGTCTGCGATAATGCCCCACCGCCAATAGTATACCTCATACCACTCCTAGACCAAAGACTAAAATCTTGTGTGCCTATACCTTGCCCAAAAATTCCTAACAATGGGTTGGTGTTTGTAGCCATAGAAGGCGAAATGAGAAATTATACCTCCTCGGTGTAGATCGATCACTTTCAATACAACCAACTAGATTGGTAATATTTTCCCCTTGATCTAGAAAACTAAGTGCCGTGGTCCGATCACTGGGGGCTCGGATGCACGCCAATGGTTCTTCTTTCTCCACATGATGAACTCTCATTAGAAGCCGAAGGGGTCTCTCTCACGTGTTTTCCAAGATGGGGTCACACAGACCGCTCAGGTTCCACGTCCTCTGCATGAACCTCAAATCCTTCCCACAATTTCTTCCACCATACATCCATCACACCTGCAACCTTACATTGTCTAGCAATCTCCCTTTCACATGCTTCACCATACTTGATTCATCTTTCCTCCCTATCCTTCTCTGTCGCAACATCTTCCATCTTCCTCCACCCTAGCTTCCTCACCCAAAGGTTTCGAGAATGGTTTATTCGGCCATTGGGAATGCCTCTAAACTCATGGTAATCATCAAGATCTTCATAGCCAAAGGGATAACATGTAGAAATGATCCTCTGGGCTCCCACAGAAACTCAAACTCAGTAACCTCTGGATAGGAATATGTGGAAATGGCGTACTCCAGAGTGTAGCTAGCCAATACCCCTTTTCACCATTGATCCACAACACGGGTCCATGTTAGATCTTAATCATGCATCCTCTGGTATTCTTCTTGGTCCCACACATGTGATCCATAATGCCAACTTGATCTAGATGCATAAGATGTGAGCCATTCATACAACTCCACTGGGAAATAGCAAAAAAGGTCTCATACAGATCATGGTAGAGATTCTCTTCTACCCATCTACGTGCATTAAACTCAGGTCCAATGCTGAATCTCTAAGTGAATTCATCCTCCGTGCTCTTAAACCATGATTCAATACTTTCCAAAGTTAACCACTCTGTCATTACTCACTACACAGATCATGATGCATGTTATTTCCCACTACAACTTCAAAAAGAGTCCTGGAAACGGAACCAAGATGTAGTCATTTTTACCCTTAACATAAAGAAAGGAACCCCATGTGTGTTGGCCTATCACCCAGTGAAAGCTAGGCACTCACCCGAGGCATGTGCAGTGTTTTGTCTCTCTTTTATGTGAGTTTAGTGGGAAACATCATCTATGATTTGTGTTTAAAAAGACCTTCAAATGGATTTAGGACATACAAGAACCATAGGGCTCAGGATGGCCTCTAGATCCTTGCAGTCATTTCAGGTAGAGTACTTAACAGAATATATAATGTGTATCACTTCAAAAAGAAACATACAAGCATCCTTACTTAGCATGAAAGGAAAGAGAACTCATGAGAGAGAAGTATGCATCAGAATCATTGATATTCATGTATATATATATATATATAAACAAGTAACCTCATTACATCCATTGAGCCATTACAGAGTGTCACAGAGAAGCAGACTATAGTCATGCATTGCAACTAGACTTATGTAGCTAAGCTATCAAAAAGAAAATTACAATCCCATGCCTAATACATTCTATCTTGAATGTAATTATCCACTAAAGCAGAGTCCTCAGCAATTTTGCAAAGCTCGGCCGATAGTCTCCATCTCTCCCTTTTACTTTGTAGGCACTTGTATTTATAGATTTTCTCGACTCCTCCAAAGACCCCTCGCATCTTATACCAAGTGTTTGAATGTGGTCCTCCATGCAAGCATGCTCCTCCATGCCTGACCTTCCCACTTTATCCCATGATGTTCTTCTAGAAGATTCTACCACAGGCGTGCTCCTTCTTGGGCCAACCCGTTGCAAGACTAACACCTTATCCACATGCATTCGGGTCATGATTTTCACGTGTTCTTCTCTCGAACATCCAATTTTTTAAGTCCCGAACCCTTGGTTCTATCCACATGCATTGCATGTGCCACGAGCTTCCTTAAACCCTTTTCTAAAACTCCGGCCTTGCACGCTTTTTCCTCGCGTGCCTTTTGTACTTAGTTAATATTACAGGGCCCAACACACCCATTTGGTGAAATGTTTTATTACTATTATAATCCATTTGTTCCCTTGGCTTGAATTTGGATTAATGAATCCAATGAAGTTCAAACCCCATTGCATGAATGGCTGGTCAACTCGAGATTGGGTGCAATGGAAGTGTTCTTAACCTCTCTTTGCTCATGGAGAATGCGCAATTCTTGCACCTCTTGATCCATGCATAACAATCAATAAACATTTTGGGCCAATAATAACCAGCCTTCATGATCTTGAGAGATGTCACTCTTGGAGCATAATGACCCTACCGACTAATCCATCATGGAACTCTTCTAACATTTTCTCTATCTGATTTGTCCCAATGCATCTTGCAACACTCCATTGATATATTTTTTAAACAATATGCCATCAACAAGTGCATATGGAATAGCCTACAATCTAAAGTGTCTTCTTTTGGCTTTGTTTATCTCTGGAGGGCATAGGCCTATTTGTAAGAAGTGAATTTTTTCTTGGGTCTAGCAAGGAGTGAGCACACCACCATTTTCTTCTTGAACAACTCTTTGTTCTTGGTTGTCTTGTAGCACCAAAACAACATTATTCTCTTTGCTTGCTTCAATTGGTTGACTCAAGGAAAATTTCTCACACAATCCCTTTCCTCAAACCAGCTTGGTGAATTTGATCTCAATGTCATACTCCATGACATAAGTAATCCACCCCGCACATTTTTCATTTAGATATTTGTTGAGGAGGATGTCTTTAACTCCCACATGAGAAACTAACAGTTAAACCTTGTTGTTTGAAACTAGATGCTTAAATTTGTTTAAGCTCCTTATCACTGTAAGAACATGCTTCTCAACAAAGGAATACCGTACTTCATAGTCCTCCAAGCTTTGACTAAAGAAGGCAATTGGTTGCTCTACATTTTCTTCATTCTTTTGTACTAAAATTGCAGAAATTGTATCATCACTGCCAAATGCATAAAGGATGAAGTCTTTGGAGAAATATGGGTTAATGAGAGTTCGAGCTCATGAAATAGCTTCTTTGATTGCCTCAAAACTTGCCTTACCTTCAACCTGTCTATTTGAATGCCACACTTATCTTCAACATCATATTTATTTGCTTAACAAGGGCTGCAAAGTTTGGAACAAAGCTTCGAACAAAAATGATTCTTCCCAAGAAACTATCAAGAGCCTTCTTATGACTTGGCAATGGCAAAGTTGTTGTTTCTTCAAACCTCTCTAGATCAATTTCTAACCCTTCCTTGGAAACAATGTGGCCTAGGAGCTTGCCTTCATTAGCTAGGAATATGCATTTTTTGGGATTCAAGGATACCCCAAATCTTCTACATCTTTGGAACACTTGTCTCAAATGAAAGAGATGGTTTGTTTTGCTTTTATAAAATACAGTAATATCATCTAGGTATATTGGCACTATTTTTTTGATCAATCCCTTGAATGCCATATCCATTTCCCTTTGGAAAGTAGCTCCAACGTTAGACAATCCAAATGGCATTTTTCTATATGCATAGGTTCCCCATTTGGTGGTGAAGGATATTTTAAAGTGATCATCTTCCTTTACCATGATCTTATTATACCCTAAATAACCATCTAGTAATGAAAATCTCTTAGAGCCAACAACAACTTGCAAAATCTGCTCCATAGAAGGAAGTGGGTAGTGATCCTTGAGGGATTCTCTATTTAAATCTATAAAGTCTACACATAACCTAATTTCTCCACTCTTCTTTCTAACTAAAACCAAGTTTACAACCTAGCTTGAATGCTTGATGGGTAATATGATACTTACCTCTATTAACTTATTCAATTCCTTCTTCATGAGAGGCTCAATGTGTGGATTGACCGGTCTTTGGTTTTACGTGATTGGCTTAGCACTTGGATCTATTCCAATTGTGTGTTGAGCTAGCTTGGGATTGAAACATCTCAATTCTTCATAGCTCTAATCAAATACATCTAGGAACTCTTGGAAAAGTTACATGAATTCATACATTTCTTTCTCGAGTTCCCACTTTAACCATTTGAAGTGACTTGCCTTCTCCAACCGAGATGGGCTCTGAATCCTCTCCCTTGAATTGGATGTTTGTTTTCTCTTTCCTAAATTGATCATTATGATTATAGATAGATTCTAAAGTCACAATTCCTTTTGGTAGTTTTTGGTTTTCAGTTGTACCACTTGATCACCATACTTGTTTGTCCAACTTTTCCTAATTTTTGGTGAGAACTCAACTTCATCTTGCAATAAATTAATGATTTGTTGGTCACTCTCAAACACTTTCCAACTTACATTATTGTTTGGCACTGATGTCCTCACAATCACATTGATGTTTGCCTACATTTTATCTCTTTTGATACTCTCCACAACATCAAAAGTTGCTCCAACTGCTGCAAGCCTATCAACAGCTTGGTTCTCTTTCCTAGGGATGGAGTTGATTCCAAATCCCTCAAAATCCTCAATGAGATCCCACACCCTATTCGTATAACTCTTGAACAGGTCATTCTTGGTAGTATGTTGTCCTTTAATTTGATTAACAATCAACTCACTATCACCAAAGACTTGTAAGTTTTGATGCCTCTCTTCCTTGACCAATGTAATCCATGTATCAAAGCTTCATATTCAGCAGTGTTGTTAGAACATGCAAACTGAAATCTAAAAGCTGAATAATACTTAATGCCTTGAGGTGAAACAAGCATAGCTCCTCCTCCTACACCTTTTCTACTTCTTGATCCATCAAAGAACAACTACCATACCTCATTGTCATCTTTATGGTCTGGCTTGGTAATGCTAGGAAGAGGCTGATATTCTTCATACATGTAATAGACTCCTAGTTCAGATTCCTCTATTTCCTTGTAGGGATCAAAAGCATGTACCTTAATTTCCCATTCATCAAGAGTCAAATCTGGAAGCTTCGAACTTTGGTGCTAGCTTCATGTGTGCTTGGATAATCCTCTTGATCAAATGTTGAACAATTGGCATTGATTGGGCTTAGAGTATGAGGCTCAATGTGAAAGTTTACAATAGGTTCGAGACCTAATTGTGGCCTTGGCTCCATACCTTGTCCTAAACAAAGATGTGTGACCAATCATTAGATAGGTAGCCTCCAATTCTAGCTATGAAATCCTTGACAAACATATGGCAAAGAGTGGTGGCAAATCTATCACAAACACATATTGCAAAATAGTGACACTAGGGCATGCATGTAAAGTAAGGCTCAAATATTTAACTACCCCAATTGTTGTATCATGTTGTTCCATCTAATTACACCACCCCCTTGGATATGAATTCATATTGAAGGCCCACTGATCGGTATTTTCTTGGGCATCACAAAACTACTTGCCCTTAATCAATCATATAATTATGTACTAGTTTATCCCTAATGATCAATGAAACATAGAATTGAAGGATTCAAAACTTTACCTTGTTGTCCTCCATGATTCCCCTCAGGCTAAGTAGCATTTGTGAGTACCTTCTCTTTCATATGAGATAGCTTATTTGAGGTTGACCAATTCTTCATGGCAGCTTGTAATAGATTCATTTATCATGGGATGGATAGTGAATCCCACATAGATATGTTCACATTGGTCTTCTTCATTTGTTAAATGATGTTAAATGGGGATGAACCATCTCTTTGATTCCCTTTAGTCTACACATTCTTTTCTTTTACATGGGCTACAACAGTTGGCATTTGAGCTGGTCTAGAAGGTGGCTTGGGTTGTCCTTGCACATTTGGAACTGCATTTTTCTTACCAACACCTTGTGGAGTGATGGAAGGTTGTGAATCACTTGGATCTAATGACTTCCCTTTACCAATATTCCTCTTCTTTGACCATGTGTTAGCTTCTACACTCTGAGAAGGTGTTTGATTCATACCACAAAAATCTTCATCCTGACAATTCACAAGTGTAGTCTCATTTGGAGTTGTATCTTTTTGAGATGTCCCTTGTTGTTGGTTTGTTTCTTGACTCACTTCACTCTCTACACCAGTTGTTTTCACCATAAAAGCTTGGTTCAAAGCACCATTGAAGCACATAGATTGGTTGTGAGGTTCACTGCATGGGAAACACTAGTCATACTCTTGAGCTATATTATTTTACACTGGTACTAAGGCTTTAGAGGTAGATGCAACATTGAGGTTATAGGGCTGAAATGGTCTATTGACAGAAGGTCTTACTTGATTTTGATTTGTAGATGGGTTGGGTGACCTATTAGGCTGATATGGTTGTCTATTAGGCTGATATTAAGGCTGATAAGAAGGCCTAAAACTTTGACCTTGTTGCCTCTTGAGCTTAACCAGATCATTGCCCAAATTTTGTAATTGTTTCATAACTTCTTAAAGCTCATTTGAGGCACTAGAGGATGAAGTAGAAGTTTCATTTGAACTTTGATTTCTAGGAGTCGAATAGGAGATAAAGTAGGTGTTTAACTAGTACTTGGGCTTCCTAACTCTAGATATAAGGGCATAGTATGCCTAGGTGAAAGTTTACCACTTGGATCAAATAATTCTCATCCCTAATGATGATGTTGTAATCTACAGGTAGAGTTTAACTTCCCATGGATTAGATCAACATAGAAATGTCATAATTTAAAGCCTTGAGAAAGTATAAGAAAGCACCTTGAGTTTTTGGCCTCACTTTGCAAATGGGATTCTATCCCATGTTCTTTTAAGTCTGAAATTGAATTCTAGTAGCTGCTCATTGGGTAGTCTCCTGATAATTGGTAGTTGCTCCAATAGAGACAAGTTGTCCCCTTTCTCTCCAAATTGGTTATGGAGGGTTATGCACAACTAGTTCCAATTTTTTATAGAGCCTGCCTCAAGGCTCCTGAAACATTGCAAGGATTTCCCTTTGAATGAAGATGCTAGCAATTTGATAGTAATATCCATCTCAAAAATCTCATGGATTGCACAAACATTAGCAATGTCTTTGACATGATCACTAGGAGTGGTCTAATTTTCTCCAGTAAAGTATGGGATGTTCTTCAATGCTACAATTAGAACTAGGTTTTGTGCATTGAGAGCAAGTGGGTTGCTTCCAGTAAAGTTGACATAAGGATTGGGTTATGCCATTATGATTATCCTGAGAACCCTTGTTGATTGGATGAAAGGTCTACCAGGTGGAGGAGTTGATAGAGTTCTGTTTGGTGGAGATGGAGACCTTTGAATCCTTCTTCCTCTTTCTCCTCTTTCTAGGGATAATTGCAGATAGTTAAACAATCCCTCTTCTCTAGTCCTTAACCTTGTTTAGATCATTCTCATTAATCTTCAAGCTTGGACTACTGAAACCAGTTGATTCTATCCTTTTGGAGTCACCAGATGTGCAAATAAAGGCTCTTTAAAGCAAGAAACTTACAACAATTACACATCAACTTTGTTGCAATGAAGATGAAGACCTCTAAGCTCCCATCGGGCATGCCAAAACTATTAGTGAAAATCTATAGCACCCCTAAATGACCTTTAGATTTGTAGTCCAGAATTGGGTCATTTAGTGTGATTGCACAACATTGAGTTTTCTCCAAGGTGTGGGACCTTGTAAGGTGAGAAAACTCTCTAGAGAAAGCTAGTTCTTACCCCTCTGTTTAGGTGTATGCATGAATTTTGTAGAGGTTCAATGCTAAATCCTACTCTAGATTCCAAGGAGATAGAGTTAAAAGATGTAAAAGGAAACAAAACTAAGTAAAAAAAGGTGATACACCAAAGGAGTGATGAACAATTGTTTTGCTGGTAAACACAAACTAGAAATTTACATGCAATAGCCAAACACAGATAACCAATCTTGTAATAGAAGATCAACTAAGAACAATGAAGACAAAAAAGGGTAAAAATCACCCACATGCATGTATTATTTCCCTACAGATCGATACAATGTGTTACAAATGGCCACAAGGTAGAAATACATGTAATTTTAATGGAAGGTCTGATAAACTCCACGAATTCACTTGCCAAAGGGAAGAGGGGAGTCTCAGTAAAACAAGAAATAATTGTCCACCTTTTCAAATGAGCTGAAATTTGGCATATATCGATCAAACAAAATGAAGAAAGGTGAAAAAACATAGGCAAATTGATTCGACATCTCCAACCACCGACAAGATTCATTAAAACAGTAAGGGAACCCTCACAAATCCATTTTTTGATGCATTCGGCCATGTTGGAGAAGAAACGGATGCCATACTTCATCAATTTTGGTGGTTGGGGGTCGGTTCTACATTTTTTCTCGTGCTAGAGACATTTCTTCAAATTTTTCCCATCAAACTCTGTAAAAATTCAAAATTAAGGGGCCCATCATGTAGATAATTTCAACAGCTTTCCAATGATACCAAAATTGTGAAAATCTGAGCTCTAGTGCGAAAGATATGCCCTTTTGAATATTTGGGTGAAAAATGGCAAAATTAGGGAAAAATTTGGGTTCACGGGCCAAAATCCTCCCTTTTTCCCTCTTTTTTCAAATTGGGAAAAATTTTCAAAAATCTCCGCACCCTACTTCTCCACTACTGATGTGGACACGTGGTGCCATCCTATTGCTCAATGGGACCACAGGTTCATTTCTTGCCTTCAACCTTTTTGACCAAAAAAGCAAAAACTTAACTTCTTCCCGACCCCCACCACGGTGTTACTAACGTGGACTAGACACGTGGCACCTTTCTATTGGATTTGGAACCCTAGTCATTTTCCTTCCATTTTCCTTTTCTGGATCCGCGGGCCAATTCTTGACTTTAATCCTTTTTCCCAAAAAGGCTAAGTGGAAAAATTTTCTCCCTGGCCCCGCGAATGCGCTTTGTTCCTCCTTCGGACTGCGCAGTTAAAATTTGACTTTGAGCATTTTGACAAAAATGCCTAAGTGCTAAAATTTTCCCATCACTCTGCCAATACACCAAATCTCCTTAGCAAAATTTCTCCCTTTTGTCTCTGCCCACCAAGGGAAAATTTCCCCTTTAAACTCCGCTAAACCATAACTCAAAAAATACTAGTTAGGAGGAATTTTTACCTTTCTAGAAAGGGGAAGAAAAATCATATCTGATGAAGCCATCTCCAGAACTTATGAGTGCTTTAAATTTGCAAAAATCTATCTACATAAAAATGAAGGAAGAATGAAGGAAAGTTAACCAAAACAAGCATGAGCTTATTATGGATAACAAGAAGCTCCGGGCCTTCTTGTTAAATATTTTATAACACTAAATAGCGTAATAGGACCAAGGACCTATTACTAAGTTATTAAGGTAAACACCTTAATCTAAGTTGTAATGTTCTATACTATTTGGATTTTAACCTAAGGTAGTTAAGACCTACCTAGGACCTATTGCTAAACTATTAAGGTTATTACCCTAACCTAAGATGGTATGTTTTATGGTTAGGAAGTTTTGAAACAACCTAAGGAAAATACTATTTACCTAAGGACTAAGGTTGATTTCTAACCTAATGTTAATCTAACCTAAACTAATACTAACCTAAGGGGTACCTATGGACTACTTAGCAAGTGGTAAGGGTGGTGGCGTCAGTTTTCAAGGCATTAATGAGATTTTATTTTTGGTTTTAATACCCTCTGAACTGCTAGTTTTGGTGGAGGCATGGGGAGTTAGGGGGATGCCTAGTTGGCATCATCACTAAATATAAATTGCATGAAAATTTTGAAAAGAAGGTTTGCCAAACTTAGATGGAGGTGGCATGGAGAAAAATGAGGGAAAAACAAACAGTCCTTGCATTAATTAGCTTTGGTAATGGTGAAGAAACCACCTAGGAGATATGCAAGGTAGATTTTTGGAAGGTTGTTTGATCTTTGGTTCATTTCAATTTTTCTCTACATGGGGTTTTTGGTTCTTCAAACTAGTAGTTCTATTTTTGATCCATTGATATTCTTGGCATTCTTGAGCTATTTTTGGATCCTGTGGAGGTATAAGAGGAAGTAGGAATATTGGAGTTGTTGACGTCACTTGGAAAAAAGAAAGACTATGGAGGCTTAGCTGGAAATATTCTGCAAATCGATAAGAAGCTCTATCAAGCATGATAGGCTCTACCCATTAAGTTGTTCTACTTTTTCTAAATGACTTCATAAAAAGAAATCTTCTCTTGAAACAAATGAGTTTTTATGATATGTTTATCTTGCATTCATGCTTGTATTTTTCACTATATTTTCCTTCTTGAATTCACTATGTGATGAAGATTTGATTTGGGTTTGTTTCTTTGTTGGAAAAGTGAACAAATCAGGCTTTAACCATTGTTTGGACTGAATGTTGTCAAATCTTGTGATCTTCTATTGACTATGCAAAAAAATGGTATAGAAGGGTTCACTGTTTGTTAAAGATAGGAGCTGGGTTTGTTTCTTTTATTGGGTGAAATTTTGAAATGGGCTATCTTCTATTGAGCTCGAGATGATTTCAAATATTTTTACATTTGTTTGAACTATGCTAAATTAGATAGTCTGACTCAATGTTTAGGGAGTCATTTTTGGCTGGAAAACAATTGTAACATGTTATACTGTTGCTGAGATGAGACATTTTTATTCTAAGAACTCTGTTGGACTACTATGGAAGAAGTATGTTTCGGGTTTTGGTTCTCCCTTGTTTGAAATTTGATTAATTCATGCTAGCTTCTACTTGAAATTTTATGATGTCAATTTTGTTGCTTGCACCTATAAGTCATGAGCATATTTTTTAAAGACTTACCTAATTCTAGGTCTGAACGAACCTCCTTGTTGTAATTTGTCTAATAGTAGGGCTGAAAGTTAGCCTGTGGTCATGATTTTGGAAAGGCTTATTGAATGTTTATGCATATTTTTTGAAATAAGATTTCATATCAGAGATTATCTTGTCAGTTCATCTTGTTGGATTTACTAGATCCTGACATTTAAATTTGATATATATAGATGTTACTTGAAGGAATGGGATATCTAAGTTGAATTATGGATTAGTGCAGTCTTGACTATCTTAAGGAAATGAGTTGGAATGTTTTCAGTTTTACTCTTCTCCTTTTGAGCTCAACTTTGAGCACCTAACTTGGGGTCATGTCACTTTTGTTGTTCTTCCTTGTGGTTGAATCGGGGTTGGGTTCTTTCCTTTCTTACCCTATAGATTGTTCCTTTGATTCTTGTGAAGTTGGGAATATGGGTTGGCTTGACTGTAAATCTTGTATTTGTTTTCTTCATTTACCATCAAAGGATGGGTAAGCTTTATTTGCGATGACACTTGAAAATAAATTGTGGTCGCATAAGATTACATTATTTAATGGTACTTTGTCTCTCTCTTGAAGGGAAAATTAAAGAAATGTATAGATTGATGCTATTAACATTGGGATGAGTTTGAATGTTTAGTTGTTGTTTGTTGCTTCAAGTATTGTTGCTAACTAAATTCATTTGAATAACTCTTTTAGTCGTAGATTTTACACTATTGTAGTTGTTCTTATTTGTACATTGAGATAAATTTATCTTCGGTTTCTGACTTGCATGTTGTAGTCATATATCTTGATTCAGTACCGAATAGTTCTATGTTTTCAATGTTTGTTAGAGTAGAATGATCTCTTAATTGGATCTGCCTCTATTCTTTTATTCCCGATTTGTATTCCTCTTTTTAGGATGGAATAATGAGATCTTATCTCATCCTTGTGTGTTGACATCCTTCTCTCTATTCTAGGTTAAGGTATTCAATATTGTTCTCTTCAAACTCTAAAGGAATATATAGGTTGTTCTCTTTCTCCCTCTTTTTATCTTCTCCTCATCTATATTACTCCTGTAAGGAGATGACCTGATCAGTTGTATTACTTTGATGGATTGTAGAGTGGGTATTTGGAGGATAGACCTTTACTTCTTCTCCTTGACTATTATTTTGTTAGGGATCTAATTATGGTGATGTGTGATCAATTCTAGGTGCATGTAAATGGAATTTATGCTCTATCAAACCTATAGATGCTAACCTAAAACTTAGGCTAGAGTTTGGATTTGAATTTGGATGTAGTATCTTAAAATAGGAAACTCTTACTTTAAGATGTTGATGGTTCATCCTAAATTTTGTCATAAAGATTGAATGAGCTTGGCCTTAGATATTTTATGATGGAGTAAGTTAATGTTGAGTATTGTAGATCATTGCTTCCTTAAAATAACTCTATTTTTGTGAATTATTAGAGTTAGTAACTTTCTTTGATTTAGATTGAATGAATCAAGAAATGAGCTATAAATATCTATAGTAGGAATGTGGTAAGTAATTCAGATGGAATATTATTTATCTGTATAAAATTCCTTATGAAATCATTGGTTGAACATTTTTTGATTACATCATGATCTTTACTTAATGTTAATATGGCCTAACACTTTGTTCTTCCTTTCATGATTGTTATTTCTTTATGATGTATCTTTCTGTAATGCTTTAGTTGTTTCATAAAAGAAGAGTTCTTTTTATGAAACAGTTAATTGAAAGTGTGTCATTTTAATGCTTAGTGTTTAGCATGCTCAGTTCAATGAACTGACTCGTGCTAGAAATTTTTGCAGATGGACTTTGTAAGTGATAAAAGAAGACAAGTTACTTTTATGATGTTACTTTTGTTTACCTAAGACTGGATCTTTTATGAGGAAATATGATTCATTATTGAAATGTATTTTAAGGGGAAAATTTGTATTTCTTATTGAGTTTATTGATATTGTTTGACATTAAAGATGTATGAAATGTTTGGACTTGTAAAGTATGTATTCCACTTAGATGAATGGAAAGATTGTGGGTTTAATTATACTTGATGTGTCATTCTCTTTGTACATTCTGTGAAGGGAATTGCAAGCTTATCTTTATCCTCTCATACTCTTTTTACATGCATGAATGTTTCCGTTCCTGGAATAGAGTTGCTTCTATCCTTTCATTCTTTTGAGAAACAGATAAGGTTTTAGGGCTAGGAGGAATACCTATTGAATGTTGAGAGGGTGTGCGCATACCGTAGAGAGAGATCAGATCGATTGCGAAGAACTCCTTTTTGTCTGGGAAGGACTACCTGCAAGTAAGAATACAAGACCACCAGATTTTAGTTAGACAATAAATGAGGGAACTGCCTTGGGCCTAGGAAATATTAGACTTCCTTTCAAAGGTGGTCAGTTCCCCTTTTAATACGAATTAACAAAAATGATAATAAAGAAGCTATTGTGAAATCACGATTTAGGTACCTCGTTACCAAGCAATAGAGACTAAACTACCGATAATAAAACGTCACGTTGTTTGTTTGGTCAATGGTCGTTGATACATTCAGGTCAAGTTACAGGGATAAACCAGACTAGATCTGAGGTTGTTAGGAGACAAATAGGTGAGAGGAAGGTTTTGGGTATAAGTCATAGTGACCGATGCCGGTCACTGGATAACCGACTGCGGTTAGAGAACCGCTACTGGTAGGGGATAACTGACACCGGTAGGGTCAGTAATCTAGGCACTTCTGGATAGAGGTTGGTTGCAGGGTGATTGTGGGGTTATTAAGACTGGTGGATGGCTGAGGGGAATAGTGAGATGACGAGGAAGACTTAGAGTGTGATAAAATTATCTTCTGGGATAATACAAGGATGTATGGATGAAGGTTAAGTGCAGGGTGCTGGTAGGTGGTAGATCTAGGAGTGAGCTTATAATTACTATCAATCAAAAGGCTCAAGAAATGGTGCTTAGAAACATACCAGACACTACTTACTCATCCTTGATGAAGATTCAGGTCCAAGGAATGTGGTAGTGATAGTAAGGCTCAGTTGGGATGATCTGGTATTGGAAAATGAGCTGATGAAGCTATCCTCAGTCTTTTCCAATGCTTGAACAGGGTGACAGCAATCCAGTGGCTCGGTTGCAGTCTTCGGCTCGATGCTCTTCTCTTTTCTTCACTTGTCTCCGCCTGTCAAGTGAATTCCGGATCTTTCAAAATGAATTTTCTCGATCCTTTTTTTTGGTTGGGAAGGTCATTTACAAGGAACCGATGGCGGTCGAGTAGGAACTGATGTCGGTTAAGTCAAAGTGGGCTATTTTTACTAAAATAGCCAACTTTCCCTCCTTTTCTCTTGAGGAATTAGTTGTGGGCTTGGTCAAGTCATTATTAGGTTGATTTTGGTGCGGGTGAGAAATAATTAGTCATGGGTGTAGATGTAGACCAAGTTATAGGTCTTAATTAGGTTAGTTTAGGATTAGGGCTAGGTCATGATGAGGTGGCAAAATGAGGTGCAGGTTTGGGAGATGTGGATTTATTAATTATAAGGTAATTAATAAATAATTGTGTAGGGTTTAGGTGGTGAGGTTAGGTTGTGAAATGAGATGCGGGGCATAGGATGTCATGAGACACAAATTTGGTGTCTACATTAGCCCCTTGTTGTCATATAGCTTGTCTCTTAAAGCTGCACTGACAATAATAAGAAGTGTTTACTCCCGTTAAGGATATAGGTAATCCCCCTCAAATCTATCACAGATTGAGGTAACTTGAAATCAGGGATAGGGTTGATAAAGGGTAAATGGTGTTGAGATGATGGTGAGATGGTGGGGTAAGTTCAAGGAAGCAGATGCATGTTGAAATGTAGTGTGACCAGGGTACATGATTTGAAGAGAAAACAAGCAATTCATAGGCAAAGGTCGATAGTTTATCCAAACAAGGGTGATATAATCCTGGTATCCAAGGCATAGGAAGTAGCTCTAGGGGATATAACGGGTAAGGTACAGGAACATTTAGGCATGTTCGGTAGTACCAAATGGTTGGTTTGGTTGAGATAAACGTCACGGTCTTGGTCTAGGCAAAGTTGGTCGACTGATCAAGTTAAGTACTGTTAGTGCAAAATCACAAAGATTCCCGGATGCAAATCAAGGTTCTAAATGATGTCTTAGGCATCTAGTGTGATTGCACAACATGGAAACCTCTCTCCAAGTGTGGGACTTGTGAAACTGAGAGAGGAATCTTAGATTAGAGGCTAGTTCCTCAAACTCCTCTGATTTAGATCTATATTTGCACAACTACAAAGGTTCAGATCCTAATCCTACTCTAAATTGCAAGGAGACAAGGATAGAAATGCAAAAATTGAAACTAACTAAAGATGGTGATGCACCAAAAGGAGTGGTGAATATTTTTGTCATGCAAATAGACACAAACTAAAGATTGAAACATAAAACATACACAAATGCCGATAAGATATAATTTAGGATCTGAAATGAAGCAAATAATATAAACAAAGGATCAAAACTCATTCACAAAGCTTGCATTATCATCTCCAATGTCAAAACCACTGCATTACAACCTCGTAGAGGTAGAAAACTCATTACATCTTTGAAGAGGTCAAATTCTTATAACAATCACTTGCTGGAGGTGAAAGAAGAAATTTTTGCTATGCCAAAAAGTGTTCCACCCTTTAGAAATGAGCCAAATCTGGCTTTTACATTGCATGGGTCGAGCCCAGGAGAGAGAAAACATACAAAACGTGGGAGCCCATTCCTCATTAACTACAAATGCATTAAAATGGCATGGGGACCTTACAAACCCATACCCTGTCATTTTTGACCGAATTGGAGGAGAATGCGACCCATTCTGCATTAAATTTGGTCGCTGAAATGTCATTTCTGGCCATGGACACGCGTCAGAGCCATTTCTTAACTTTCTCTCTCGTAATGAACCAAAATTCAAGATTGACCACGGAATCATGTAGAGAATTTTATAATCTTTCCAATGATATAAAGAAAGTGCAAATCCGAGCTCTGGATCGAAAGATATGGCAATCTGAAGATTTAGGGCACAAAACAGGCAAAAATGGGTTTTGAAATTTTTTCCCGCGCTCCGCCACCTAGACAACACGTGTCGGGCACTAATTGGATGAGTAATTCTCTCTCCTTCCCTTACCCATGGGTTTTCCTTGAAAGTTTTGAATTTTTGTAACTTTGGAAAATTTCCCATTTTTTCCCCGCGTCCCCGCCACTTGGGACACGTGGCATGATTTGGTTGGAGGACAGGGGCGCAAGGTCATCCTTTACCTTTTAGTTTTTAGCCAAATTTTTTTCCAAATTCTCTAATTCCTCCCCGAGCTCTGCACTCCCCTTCTCCTTAGGACACGTGTCCTCTTTTTATTAGCTCAGGCCAACGATTCAAACCTTGCCCTTAGAAATTTTGGACATTTTCCCTTGTGACACGTGGCATTTCTGATTCATCCGCGGCTGCCAGTTTTCCTAATTTTTCCCGAACATGCTGGGAAAATTTCTTCGATTCACCCGATCTGGGCTTCCCTGTCCCTCTTTGAGGTGAAGACACGCGACGTGATTTGATTGGCTCTCGGCTCCTTCGGCTCTCCGCATCCCACGCATCCCTTTGTCCCAACTGTCCCAAAGGCTGAAATTCTCTCTGCTTTGGCCGATTCGCCAGCAGCTTAGTTAATTTTTTTCTCCTTCAATTGAATCACTTTCCACGCCTGTGTGTCCCGATGTCCCAACTGTCCCAGTGCTGCGCAGACCACCTAGAGGCTTTTCGCCGATTCACACCCCCGACGTCCCAACTGTCCCAAGGACCACCTGGACTAGGACTTAGCCAATTTTCATGATTTTTTCTGGCCCAAGCTTGTTTTTTACAACTTTTTCACCCTTTTTTAGAACTTGCTCCTTTCTTCTTGGACAGGAGAGTTAGAAAAAATCCGAGGGGACCCTAGAAACATGATTTTTACCTTGAATCAATCTATCTTGCTCGGGACCGAAGAATTTAATGCATGTTATCAAAATTACCCTGGGGGGTGAATTTTGGATAACAATTTGGCGACTCAGTGGGGTCACCAGCCTGCTAGATGAAAAGACCAGTAGCCTGAAGCAGTCCATTGGGCATGGAGTCATCAAATATTCTGTTTAGAACCCCAACTGACTTAGAATGTGTAAGGAGGAAGATGGAATATCACCTGATGGAAGCAAGGACTACAAAACATCTCCATGGATAGTAAGCTATGCCAAAGCACTTAGGGAAAACAAAACTAACCTACAACAAAACAATGTGCACAAGCACTTGGAGGAATGAAAATCTAATCTAATATTTACAAGGTAGTGAACTTCCCTCTAGAAGCAACACTTGAGATAGATTCCATTCACTAGAATCTGCAGTTCTTCACCATCCAATGGGGCCAATTGGAAAGCATTGTTGTTCTTGCACTTCGTGACCATGTATGGGCCACTCCAAATGGCATCAAATTTTGAATGCCTTCCCGGTTTTGCTCTATCCACATCCCATTTCAACACTAGATCTCCAACCTGAAAAGATCTATCCTTGGCCTTCCTATCAAAGGTCTTTTTGATCAAAGCTTGATCCTTTTCCATTGCTTGGGATGCCTGATTTCTGATCTCTTGTAGCTCCATCAACTCTGCATACCTCACCTCCATGGGCTCAAACTCTAGCAACTCCAGCTACTTCATGAGTTCCAATGTTGGCAACTCAAGTGACATGGGCAAGATTGCCTCTCTTCCATAGACAAGTTTGAATGAAGAGTTACCTGTGGATCTCTTGGGAGTTATCCTATCACCCATAAGGTTGATTTTAGTTTGGTATGCCAAGACCTCTTATTCTCGTCAAGATTCCTCCTAATGATCCTCAACAAGTTCTTGTTTGTAGACTCGGCCTAGCCATTACCTTGAGGGTAATAGTTTGATGAAGTGCTTAGGTAGATACCGTTCTTGACAGCCCACTCAGTCACCTTAGATCCAATGAATGCCAATGCATTATCTGAGATTATTGTAGTAGGTACACCAAATCTGGTTGTTATCCCTCATAAAGGTCTAAGATGCTAGACTTATTTGCCTCTTTGAGTGCTACCGCTTACATCCATCCGGTGAAATAGTCTGTGGTCAAAATGCATTTATGCCCTTGGCTTGAATTGGGATTAATGACTCTAATGAAGTCCAAACCCCATTGCATAAATGGCTGGTCAACTGAGATTGGATGTAATGGAAGGGCAGCAAGTCTCTCTTTTCCTGTGAAGAATGCACAATTCTTACACCTCTTGATCCATGCATAGCAATCACTGAAGATTTTAGGCTAATAATAACCAGCCTTCATGATTTTTAGAGCTGTCACTCTTGGTGCAAAATGACCACCACTGGTCCACCATGAAACTCTTCCAACACCCTTTGAATCTGATTTGTGCTAATGCACTCTCAGCACTCCGTCACATCTTTCTTGAACAAAAATCCATCAACAATGGCATACAGAATAGCCTGCAATCTGAAGTGTCTCCTTTGGGTCTTGTTCATCTCTGGAGGGCATAGGCCTGTGCCTAGGAAGTGTATAATACCTTGGGTCCAGCAAGGAGTGGGGGCAGCATCGTCTTCTTCTTGATTGCCACTTGGCTCATGGCTGTCCTGGACATCAAAACAACCTCTTCTTCATTGCATACTTCTTTTGCTTCCCAAAACCAGCTGCTCACACAATCCTTTCCCTCTTACCAGCTTAGTGATCTTGATCTCAATGTCATACTCCATGACACGGGTGATCCAACTCGCCCTTTTCTCATTCAAATCCTTGTTGAGGAGGAAGTTCTTAACCCCAATGCGAGACCAACAACTGGACCTTGTTGTTTGAGACTAAATGCTTGAATTTCTTCAAGCTCCCGATTCACGTGCAAGTACATGCTTCTCAATAAAAGAGTACCTCGCCTCATAGTCATCTAGGCTCCAATCAAAGAAGGCAATTGGCTGCTCATCATTATCCTTGTTCTACTATACCAAAATGGCAAAAATAGTGTCATTACCTCCAAATGCATAGAGGATGAAATCCTTGGAGAAGTCCAGGTTGATGAGAGTTGGCGCTTGAAAGATAGCTTCTTTGATTACTTCAAAACTCCCCTTACCTTCTGCTGTACACTTGAAATCCATGCTCTTCTTTAACATTTTGGTGATGGGCTTGACAAGGGCTGCAAAATCTGGGACAAACCTCCGAACAAAGTTTATCCTTCCCAAGAAACTCTGAAGGGCTTTCTTGTGGCTTGGCAATGGTAGTGCTCTTATGGCTTCAACCCTCTCTGGATCAATTGCTAATCCTTCTTTGGAGACAATATGGCCAAGGAGCTTTCCTTCATGTGCAAGAAAGATGCACTTCTTAGGATTCAAAGACACTCCAAATCTCCTGCACCTCGTGAAGACTTGCCTCAAATGAGAGAGGTGGTCTGCTGCATTTTTGGAAAAAATAGTGATATCATCAAGGTAAATCAGCACCACATTGTTAATCAAACCTTTGAATGCCATGTCCATTGCCCTTTGGAAGGTAGCACCAGCGTTGGACAGCCCAAATGGCATTTTCCTGTATGCAAAAGTTCCCCATTTGGTTGTGAAGGCTGTCTTGAACTGGTCCTCTTCCTTCACCATAATCTGATTGTAGCCTGAGTAGCCATCAAGTAGTGAAAACCTCTCGGAGCCAGCCACAACTTGCAAGATTTTCTCCATGGAAGGGAGTGGGTAATGGTCCTTGAGAGAGGCTCTATTCAAGTCTCTGAAGTCAACACACAATCTGATCTCTCCACTCTTCTTTCTGACTGGAACTAAGTTGGCAACCCAACTAGAATGCTTGATTGGGAATATGATCCTTGACTCAATCAGCTTGTCCAATTCTTTCCTCATGAGAGGCTCCATGTGTGGATTGACTGGTCTTTGTTTCGCTTTGACAGGCTATGAACTCATGACCTCATACGAGCTATATGAACTCATACCTTTCTTGTTCAGTTGTCATCCTTCCAATTTGCAATGGTTTGTTCTCTTCTACCAAGATGGATACTGAATCCTCTCTCTTGACCTGAATGTTTTCTTTCTCCTTTCTAAACTGGTCATTGGGGTTAAAAATGGACTCCAAAGTGATAAGTCCCTTGGGCAGCTTGTTAGTTCTCAGCTGTACTACCTGGTCACCATACTGCTGTTCCAATTTCTCCTGATTCTTGGCTGAGAACTCAGCTTCTTCTTGCAAGAAATGGATGATTTGCTAGTCATTCTCGGACACTTACCAACTAACATTGTTATCCAAAGCCTTTGAAGGCCTCACAATCACGTGGATGTTTGGTTGTACCTTGTCTTGTTGAATGCTTTCCACAATGTCAAAGGTTGCCCCTCTGCTGCAAGCCTGGCAGACTTGATTCTCTTTCCTAGGAATGGATTTGATGCCAAAACCCTCAAAATCTTCCATGAGGTCCCACACCCTGTTCTTGTAGCACCTGAGTAGATCATTTTTGGTAGCATGTTGTCCCTTGACCTGATTTACAATTGATTCACTATCACCAAAGACTTGCAAGTTCTTTATTCCTCTCTTGATTGCCCAATGCATCCCTTGCACTAAGGCTTCATATTCAGCAGTGTTATTGGAGCATGCAAACTGAAATCTAAAAGCTGAATAGTACTTTACTCCTTGAGGTGAAACAAGCATGGCTCCACCTCCTACACCTTGTCTACTCCTTTATCCATCAAAAAACAGCTGCCATACGTCGTTGTCATCTTTGTGGTTTGGCTTGGTGATGCTAGGAATAGGCTGATTTTCTTCATGTATGCAATAGACCCCTAGCTCAGATTCTTCCACTTCTTGATAAGGATCAAATGCATGTACCTTGTTTGCCCATTCATCAAGAGTTAGATCCGGGATGCTTCCAACCTTGGTGTCAGCCTCATCGGTGCTTGGGTGATCTTCTTGATCAAATGCTGAGCAATTGGCATTAATCTGACTTGGAGTGTAAGGCTCAATATGGAAGTTTGCAATAGGTTCTGACCTGATTGTAGCCTTAGTTCCATACCTCATTCTGAACAGCATGTGTGACCAATCAGCAGACAAATATCCCCCAATCTTGGCTGTGAAGTCCCTTGACAAGCATAGGGCAAAGAGTGGTGGAAGGTCTATGACTGATACATCTTGTAAAACAACAACATTTGGACATGCATGCAAGGTAAGACTCAAGTTTCTAATCACTCCAATCGTTGCTACTGCTATCCCATCCAGCACTACCCCTTTGGATGTTGTTTCATACTGGAGCCCTAGCTGATCAGCTATTTGTTTAGGCATTACCGAGCTACTTGCCCCGGAGTCTATCATGCAATTGTGCACTAGCTGATTTCCAATGATCAATGAAACATAGAAAGGAGGGGGCTTCAACATTTTACCTTGCTGTCCTCCATGATTTCCCTCAGGCTAGGCAACATTTGTAAGTACCTTCTCTTACATCTGAACTTGCTGATTCGAAGTTGGCCAGTCCTTCATGGCAGCTTGCAGCAGATCTCTTTGGCCTAGGATAGATAGGGATTCCCACATTGATATATTAACATTAGTCTTCTTCATCTGATCAATGATGTTGAATGGGGATGAAGTATCCTTTTGTTGTCCCTTGGTTTGCACATTCACTCCTTGCATGTGGGCAGCAACAACTAGTATTTGAGTTGGCCTAGGGGCTGTTCTTGGCTTCCCTTGTGCATTTACAACCGGATTTTGCTTGCCAACCATTTGTGGAGCCATAGAAGGTCGTGGATTGGTTGGGGCTAATGGCTGTTCTTCACCCAAATTCCTCCTTTTTGACCTTGTGTTGGCTACAACACCTTGAGAAACTACCTGATTCATGCCACAAAAATCCTCTGCTTGCCAATTTACCAATGTGGTGTCATTTGGGGCTGATTGCTATTGGAATGTTTCTTGTTGTTGGTTGTTTCCTTGACTGCCCTCACCCTCCACACCAGTAGTTGTCACCATCAATGCTTGATTCAAAGCACCATTGAAGCACATGGATTGGTTATGAGGCTCATTGCATGGAAAACACCAATCATACTCCTGGGAAATGTTGTTTTGTGTTGGCACCAATGCCTTAGAGGCAGATATGGCATTTGGGTTATAAGGCTGAAATGGTCTATTGGCAGGAGGCCTTGTTTGATTCATATTTGCAGCTGGATTAGGTGGCCTTTGTGGTTGGTATGGCTTCCTGTTAGGCTGAGCTTGGGGTTGATAAGAAGGTCTAAAACCTTGGGCTTGTTGCCTCTTGAGAGTAACCAGCTCATTGCCTAGGTTTTGCAATTGCTTCATGACTTCTTGAAGCTCATTTGGGGCACTTGGAGATGAAGTGGAAGCTTCATTTGAACTCTGATTTCTAGGAGTGGGAGAAGGAGCCAAATTAGGTGCTTGATTGGTGTTTGGACTCTCTAAACTTGGAAACAGTGGAATGGGAGGTCTAGGGGCAAGTTTGCCAGCTTGGATCAAACAATTTTCAGCCCTAATGGCAATGCTATAAGCCATAGGGATAGTTATGCCTCCCATGGACTGAATTAACATAGAAATATCAGAATTTAGAGCTTTGAGATAGTAGAGAAAAGCACCTTCTGTTGTTGGCCTGACTACCACTGGAATTCTCTCCCAAGTCTTTTGAAATCTGAAGTTAAAATCGGTCAGCTGCTCATTGGGAGCTCTCTTGATGGTTGTCAGCTGCTCCAAAAGAGACAAGTTGTCTCCCTTTTCTCCAAATTGCTCATGAAGTGCTATACACAGCTGATTCCAATTTGTGATAGAACCAACTCCAAGGCTTCTAAACCATTGCAATGCTTTACCCTTGAATGAAGATGCCAGTAACTTGACAGCCACTTGCATCTCATTGATTTCATGGATTACACAAAGGTTAGCAATGTCTTTAACATGATCACCTGGAGTAGTCTGATTTTCTCCAGTGAAGTAGGGAATGTTCTTCAAGGCTGCAATAGGAATTGGATGTTGTGCATTGAGGGCAAGTGGGCTGCTGCCTGTGAAGTTGACATAGGGGTTGTTTTGTGCCATTCTAATTGGTCTTAAAACCCTTGTTGACTGAATGAAAGGCCTACCAGGTGGAGGAGTTGAGAGAGTTCTGTTTGGTGGAGATGGATACCTTTGAGTCCTTCTTCCTCTTTGCCTTCTTCTTGGAGATAATTACAGGTATTCAAATAGCACTTCTTCTTCTCCAACTCTTGACCTTGTGGTGACTCTTCTCATGAGTTTTCAGGACTACACTGCTGAAACCAGTTGATTCTTCCCTTGGAGTCGCCAGATATGCAAATAATAGCTCTTTTCAAGCAAGAAAATTACAGCAGATGCACATCAACTTTGCTACAATAAAAATGAGACCTCTAGTGTCCCACCGGGCGTGCCAAAACTGTTAGTGCAAAATCACAGCACCCCTGGATGTAAATCAAGGTTCTAAATGATGTCTTAGGCATCCAGTGTGATTGCACAACATGGAAACCTCTCTCCAAGTGTGGGACTTGTGAAACTGAGAGAGGAATCTCTAGATTAGAGGCTGGTTCCTCAAACTCCTTTGATTTAGATCTATATTTACACAACTACAGAGGTTCAGATCCTAATCCTACTCTAAATTGCAAGGAGACAGGGATAGAAATGCAAAAATTGAAACTAACTAAAGATGGTGATGCACCAAAAGGAGTGGTGAATATTTTTGTCATGCAAATAGACACAAACCAAAGATTGCAACATAAAACATACACAGGCTGATAAGATATAATTTAGGATCTGAAATGAAGCAAATAATACAAACAAAGGACTAAAACTCATTCACAAAGCTTGCATTATCATCTCCAATGTCAAAACCACTGCATTACAACCTCAGAGAGGTAGAAAACTTGTTACAATCTTTGAAGAGGTCTGATTCTTGCAACAATCACTTGCTGGAGGTGAAAGAAGAAGTTTTTTCTATGCCAAAAAGTGTTCCACCCTTTAGAAATGAGCCAAATCTGGCTTTTACATTGCATGGGTCGAGCCCAGGAGAGAGAAAACATACAAAACATGGGAGCCCATTCCTCATTGACTAAAAATGCATTAAAATGGCATGGGGGACCTTACAAACCCATACCCTGTCATTTTTGACCGAATTGGAGGAGAATGCGACCCATTCTGCATTAAATTTGGTCACTGAAATGTCATTTCTGGCCATGGACATGTGTCAGAGCTGTTTCTTAACTTTCTCTCTCTAGACTAAACCAAAATTCAAGATTGACCCCAGAATCATGTAGATAATTTTATAAGCTTTCCAATGATATAAAGAACGTGTAAATCTGAGCTCTGGATCGAAAGATATGGTGATCTGAAGATTTAGGGCACAAAACAGGCAAAAATGGGTTTTGAAATTTTTTCCCAGGCTCCGCCACCTGGATGACACATGTCGGGCACTAATTGGATGAGCAATTCTCTCTCCTTCCCTTACCCGCGGGTTTTCCTTAAAAGTTTTGACTTTTTGTAACTTTGGAAAATTTCCCATTTTTTCCCCGTGTCCCCACCACTAGGGACACGTGGCATGATTTGGTTGGAGGACAGGGGCGCGGGGTCATCCTTTACCTTTTAGTTTTTGGCCAAATTTTTTTCCAAATTCTCTAATTCCTCCCCAAGCTCTGCACTCCCCTTCTCCTTAGGACACATGTCCTCTTTTTATTGGCTCGAGCCAACGCTTCAAACCTTGCCCTTTGAAATTTTGGACATTTTCCCTTGTGACATGTGGCATTTCTTGATTCGTCCGAAGGCCTGCTGCTTTTCGCATCCCTCGCGTCCCTTTGGCCCGGTTGTCCCGAATTATGTCAGGACAAATTCCTCTAATCCACCTGATTTAGGCTTCCCTATCCCTCTTTGAGGTGAAGACACGTGGCGTGATTTGATTGGCTCTCGGCTCCTTCGGCTCTCCGCGTCCCACGCGTCCCTTTGTCCCAACTGTCCCAATGTGAAAGTTCTCTGTTTTGGCCGATCCGGGCGGTTCGCGTCCTTCACGTCCTCACGGCCTAGATGTCCCACCTATTCCGCACGCATTAGTTTAATTTTTCTCCTTCACCAATTAGATTTCCACATCCCGCACGTCCCGATGTCCCAACTGTCCCAGTGCTGCAGACCGCCTGGAGGCTTTTCAGCCGATTCACGCCCCGACGTCCCAATTGTCCCAAGGACCACTGGACTAGGACTTAGCCAATTTTCATGATTTTTTCTAGCCCAAGCTTGTTTTTTGTAACTTTTTCACCCTTTTTTAGAACTTGCTCCTTTCTTCTTAGACAGGAGAGTTAGAAAAAATCCGAGGGGACCCTAGAAATATGATTTTTTGCCTTGAATCAATCTATCTTGCTCGGACTGAAGAATTTAATGCATGTTATCAAAATTACCCTGGGGTGAATTTTGGATAACAGTACCCTAATCATGCTAAAACACGAATAGGTGAGCTCGATTGAACAAAAAGCTACATGATGGGTGGATAAAATTGTAATTTGCAGGTTTTGGGTGAGGTATGTAATTGGTGCGGCTTTGGGTTAGGCCGATTGATTAGTGAGGGTCGTGGGTCGTGCCTGATTGGTTGGATGCAGCCTTGGATCGGGCCTGATTGGTTGGTTGCAGCCTTGGGTCGGGCCTGATTGGTTGGTTGCGGCCTTGGGTCGGGCCTGATTGGTTGGTGACGGGCTTGGGTCGAGCCAATGGTTGGTCGCGCTTGCCTTAGGTCGATTGATTGGTTGGCGGCCCTGGGGCCTGATTGGTTGGTTGTAGCCTTGGGTCGGGCCTGATTGGTTGGGTACGCCTTGGGTTGGGCCTGATTGAGTGGTTGTGGCCTTGGGTCGGGCCTGATTGGTTGGTGGTGGGCTTGGGTCGAGCCAAATTGGTTGGTTGCGGCCTTGGGTCGAGGGCCTGATTGAGGTCAAAATAAGGCTAGTCAGCAAAGCCAGGGGTAGGTGATGGGGGAAAAGTGGAGATTGGTGGCTAAGGGTGGGAGTTATTACACATAACCGATATCGGTTATGTGTAACTGATATCGGTTAGGAGACCGATACCGGTATTCTAGGGCGTAAAATAACCGGTATCGGTTATAGGTCAAAACCTATAAAAAGAAAAATACGGCCTGTCATTGTCACTTTGTGAATTTGAGCACCCAAATTTGTCTTGTCTGAGGTGTGAAGTGATTTTGTTGAGTTTGTGGGCTGAGGTGGCATTATTTGAGTGGAGGAGTGAGTGATTGGTAGACCCCAGCGAGCAGGAGGTAGAGTTTGATTGGTTGAGGACCCAGCTGAGGAGATTTGGAGCCATGGCACAGCCAGGAGGAGCAGGAGGTGCTGGACCAGCTAGACCACCACCACCTATCCCACCACGATGACGTGTAGTCGTACCGGTAGGCTCTGAACTCTTGCTTATGTGAATTGAATGAGTTTAACTTAGATTTGGGTTTTGGGTAGGAATCCAAAATTTAATGAAATAATGAATAAATGGAGGTAATTTGTAAAATGGAGTGGGTAGGTAGGCTAGTTAGGCCAAAACGGCAGGGTGGGTAGGTTTTTAGGGTTTTTTGGTGGGTAAATAGGGAGAAATAGGTTAAAATGTGTTTTGCGGGCCGTTTTGGGTTCGGCCCCGGATTGGGACAGTGACCGGCATCGGTCACCAAATGTTTGGAATAAGTTGTTGTCGGGAGACCGGCGTCGGTCATATCTCGACCGCGCGTCGTACTTCCTTTTTTTTGTTAGGGGAATTGTATTGTTGGTTGGTTTTTGTGTTTGGGGGTGAAGGGGGAGGGGGTAGAGTTGATAGGAAAGGTGATTGGGGTGGGGGGGAAATGGTGTGGTTGTGTGGTTGGTTCTGTAGGATAGAGTAGGTGTTGGGTATGAAGTAGGAGGTGTTAAATTGGCGGGGGTATAGGTAGATGGCTAGAGTATATCGGGGTGGTTGGTTGGGTGGTTGGTGGTAAAGGGGATGTGTAGAGTAAGTGTAGATGTGTGTTATAGAGTCGGGTTGTGGTTGGGTGGGTAAGGGGGTTAAAGTAGTGGTTTTTGTAAAGGGTAGGCTTGATGAAGTGGGTTTTTTTATAGCACGCCAAAGCAGCTTACGATGCAGATCGGATGCCCCGCTATTGGGCGGATACGGCCACATGTGTCTCAGGTGTATTGGGGTATCATGTGAGAGGTTGGACTCGGTAGAGTCCAGTGGTATAGGGCTGTGGATAGGGACCACAGCCTGATGGTTGCCCTCATCGAGAGATGGGATCCGGCAACCAATGTCTTCCATCTCCCTACTGGAGAGATGATGATTACTTTGGAGGATGTATATCACATCCTGAGACTGCCAATCGTAGGTGAGGTAGTGCTCCAGGTGGATGTAGAGACCGTGATGGATAGCATCCTACATGTATTCGGGATGCAGCCCCATTGTTGACCTATCACAGCGAGCATTGCCTATGGTGACATGTATCGTGCACACCGACAGGAGACACGGCTTGCCATGTTGATGATGATAGGTATCACATGCTTCTCTCTCCCGCATTCGAGGGAGGCCGCTTCTTCCACGAGCTTTGATGGGGTGTTGCACGAGATGGTAGAGGAGCATACATGTTATGCTTGGCACTAGTGTATCTCAGTGCAAGCTATCAGACAGAGCTGTGGGGTTATCGCCGATGAGGTGATTTGGTATTTGCTCTACATTTTTGTTACATTGCTGGGCATATGAGCACATCATTTGTATATGACCAGTAGGGCTGCCCCAGCAGCCAGGGCCACAGATTGTCTATAGATATGGATTTCAGAGGTGGTTGGGAGTCGTGGGCCAGCCACGAGTGGTGCTCGTAGGACGGGATGTGGCCTACTACCGTCATATGCTAGAGGGCTTGACCGCCCTGGACATTATATGGAGGCCCTACAGAGGCCATCAGCCCCGAGGAGGAGCCCGAGCACAGATGCGCTAGATCCAGTATAGTTTCTGGATAGCTAGGACGAGGCCCAGAGAGTATGAGCGGATACCCCTAGAGAGGGTACGACGGCAGTTGGGCTTGAGACAGGATGAGCCACCTCCCTTCCCACAGTACCAGAGGGATGATGTAGAGGCGCCACTGCCGGCACCGCAGCCCGTTGACCTAGATTGGGTAGCAGAGAGGCCGGCGGACGATACAGTGGATGATGCTGGAGTGACAGGGGCCTTTTTGGTTTGGTGGGTAGGGGAGAGAGCAGCTAGGAGAGCACAGCCCGCACAGCCAGATTTGGTGGCTGTTATAGCAGAGAGGGACCGGCTCGTAGGATAGGTGCAGGTTATTCAGGGGGTAGCTTGCTGCTACACAGAACAGATTGGGGTGCTACAGGGTAGTTAGCCCAGGCACATGCTTAGGCATAGGCACTTTGCCACTGCACAGCTCTAGTATAGCCACAAGTATGCAGAGCACCGTGCACCTGCACAGCACAGTATAAGTCGTGCACCATAGCCCGCCAACCATCAGACGGGGGACAGGGGCCACTACTAGTAGGAGTCGGGACCAGCCCCAGCAGCCATGGTGGCACGGGCCCACTATATGGAGGCGAGAGCAGAGGCCCGAGTATTATCAAGACGTCCTTGATGGTACCGGGGCTAACTATCAGCCATATGCGGTGCACAGAGCCGAGACATCTCGGAGCCAGAGATCCCAGGGAGGTGCAGCCACAGCCGGTGGGTCTGTTACAGGGAGGAGGTGAGAGCCAGCGCAGGGACCAGCAGGGAGAGGGGCTGAGGGTGGTGGGGAGAGCTAAGACATCCCTGGAGCGGAGATGGGTTTTTAGATATTGGATATAGACACCGGTCTGCGAACCGGTCATGTATATAGAGGCCTGCGTGCCCACATATGATTTATTTATTCATTCTTGTTGTATATACCGGCCTGCGAGCCGAGTACAGGTTGTATAGTTGATACCGGCCTGCGAGCCGAGTATATTTTTGACTTGAGAGACCGGCCTACGAGCCGAGTCAAGATTTTGACAGGGATAGCGGCCTGCGTGCCAGCTTTGTATTATTTTGAGCTCACAGAGGCCCCCATGCAGGGGAAGTTGTATATTGAAACATTGATATATATATATATAGATGATGATTTTGATCCACATGGTGTGTATAAAAATGTTTTATGTGTTTTGTCGATGGTTTTTGAAATTGAATGTATATAGATGATGAGTTTGATGAAATTGTGATGATATATATATGTGTTGATGTGATTCTGATGACAAATATTGATAATGATGTCGTTATGCAGGAAAAAGAGGCGGGCGCTACCAAAAATTTGTAAAAAATGAAGAAAAAGCCTAGGTTTAAGCAAAAGGAGACATGTGACCGATATCGGTTAGCTAACCGATGTCGGTAGATATATGACCGATACCGGTTAAGTAACCGATATCGGTTATGCTAAAACAAGATTTTCTAAAAATAGAAAAGCTTGGGAGACAACTTGAGTTCTTATTTTTAGAGGCATGCAATAAGTTAAATATGAGGATGCGATGCTGTTTGACGACTGATACAAATAATTACATGGGATAATTGAGTGATAAGGAGGAAAGAGAGAGGTAAAGTGATTGTGGGCTGAGATTAAGAAGGCAAAAAGGTAAGTTATATTGAAGAGGGTGGTGAACATGGTTGGACAAGGAGAAGCATCCAGCAGGCAGAGACGAGAGGGAAGACAGGTTCCACCGCAAGCTGCTGCGTCCCAAGAGGTAAACTATTTGGTTGTAATTTTAATTCTTGCATGTTTTATGAATAGGATGAGAGAAGGTAAGTGGATAGAGATGAGAAAGAAAAGGTGATAGGTAAGGGTTTGGGATGGGGTGAGTGTTAGGGGGTAGGTAAGCGGGGTTTTGCATATGTTTGTAGGTATAGAGAGGAGTAAACGAGCAAAATAATTATCGTAGGGGATGTTTTTAAGCAGGATGTATATGTTTGACAGTGACTGGTATCGTTTAGAGATAACCGGTATCGGTTAGGCAACCGGTATCGGTTATGTATAACCGATATCGGTTACTGTATGAAATTCCAGAATGTGAGAAAAAACACTTTGGGATTTGATTTATTGAATGGTTTGTTTGTTGATTTGATGTATGCAGGCAGAGGCAGGGTTGAGGATGAATGATAGTGTGTCAGCTTTGTTGTCATGAGTCCGAGTGGATGTAACACCAGCTTGAATGGGTATTGATAAACCGTGTGGGGTTAAGTGGAATCCGCTATTATTCACGAATCACATGCAATCATGCTATGTTGCAGTGTTGATTGAGAGGTGGAATCCAGAAAAGAATACCTTCTATCTGCCAACAGGGGAGATGACAGTGACGTTGGAAGATGTGTTTAGAATTTTGAGGCTCCCAATTACAGGAAGACTAGTGTATCAGGCGTTGCCTAGCGCGGTGGGGAGCGATAACAATAGTATTTGGTTCAGCTGCATGAGATTTGACATAGCGAGGTTTGACATTCACTTATGGTACAATGTATGTAACACACCCTGAGGAAACAAGGTTGGCAGTGGTATTAATGATAGTGGTGGGGTATTATGCATTACCGAGGGCGGATGGGGGAAGATTTCCAAAAGCATTGATGTGTATTATTTGGGAAATGATAGAAAGGAGCGTGACTTTCGCATGGGCACCTGCATATCTGGCGGAGCTATACAGGGGTTTATGGGCCTACAAGTAAAATCACAGGACGACACTGATTTTGCATACTTATTACATTGTTGGGCCTATGAGCACATTGTGTGTGTGCGACCAATAGGCCGACCAATCCAGGAAAGAGAGACAGGAGTGCAGAGGTTGGGATTCAGACGATGGGTCCAGACAGAACAAGAGGTGAGATCCCAGGCCGTGATAGATGACATCGAGTATTATAGGTAGGTATGGGAGATGGTGATGATTGCAGATATTTTTTGGAGGCCTTACGGGAACTATATGGTGACAGAGAACATAGCTGAGGAGTTGAGGGGTGTAGAGCGATTGAGGTGGATCGCAGGGCACAGGACAAGGTGAGTACAAGAGGATTCCTCTAGATCGCGTATGGTGACAATTTGGATTTGTTCAGGATATACCTATGGCTTATAGACCATACATGAGGATCGACGCCGAGGAATTATTCTCACCTCCCCGGCCAACACCTCTAAAAGGGCCAGAAGAGATAGCAGCCGATCGCAGGGTATTGGATGCGGGAGCGACAGAGGCTTATAGATTATGGTGGGTAGCAGAGTTGCAAGGTGTACATGAGAGGGCCAATCGTCCTGACATAGCTGTGATTACAATGGAGAGAGACCACCTACAGAATTTGGTTCACCAGCTTCAAACACAGGTGAATGAGACAACGGGATTGTTAGAGGTTTCGCAGTTACGAGTGGAGAGACTAGAGGCAATATTCCTCCATGCGAGAGGACGTATTCATATGTTACAGGAGATGTTGGTGGATCAGTGGGAGGAACCAATAGCAGTGGCACCTTTGAGGATGGAGAGGCCAAGTGAGTGGCGTCGACGATCACGATCACCACCTGATTCGGGAGGAGGCGCAAGGGTCTAAGTGAATTTCATAGGAGTATAAGAATAAATAAGGATGCCGACTTGCGCGTCGATGATAGAGAAGATGTATTTGTTTAAAATAAAACTAAATATGTATGTTGATTTGAGTTATGATAATAATAAGAATGGTTGTGTTTTGAATGTTTTGTTTTGAAAAAGGATAAAGATGAATGTTATCAAATAGAAATACACAAAAATATTTATATTTACAACACATGATAGGTTATGGTAGGGGATGGTCAAGCTAACCTTGGGAGACCCCATGTCTCCTAAGTGCTACCTACATAGCCCATTGCACAAAGCAAGGAGGGGCCTCAGACCGATGTAGTTCTCCCTTAGGATCAGGGAGAGGTGAATTCAGGCAATTTGGTTAGGGTTAGGCAATTTTTTGTTGGTGTTGGTAAGGGACTGGCGATGTTGGTGTAGGTATAGGTGAAACGAAAGTTAGCTTACTCAAGTAGTAGGGAATCGTGTCCTGATTAAGGTCAACACACAATCCTAGATTCGAGTAAAAGAGGTAAAAGGTGTCCCGTAGTTGAGAAGAGCTAAACAAACCACATATTAACATAGGATGAGCTTGAATCCCTAGGTGCCTTGCATAGGCGAGAAGTCGATAGGTGAAAAGAGTTGTATAATCACAATATATCGGATATATGTCACGTCCCTTGAGTTTTGTTGTTTTGATGAATGGTGAGGTGAGGTGGTTGATATAGTTGGGGTGCAGAGAACTTGTTATAAGGTGATTATTCTGACGAAAGAGAACCAAACCTAAATAGACAAGTCCATGACTCAAAAGTGCTTTGGAATACTACTTTTTTACTTTTTTGGATATAGACTGATCGATGCGGGAAGTCTACATGGGATATATATTTTGTTGTTCTTGAGGTCTTCACGAAGCTGATTAATGTGAGAAGCTTCTGATAAAGGCTGACTTTGTATAGTTGTCCTTCAAAAGAGTAGTCTATTTATAGTAGAAAATGTGTCTTTTGTGTATAGTTGTCCTTCGGGGGAGCAGTCTATTTATAATAGCCGATGTGGCTTTGCACATAGCTGTCCTTCGAGGGAGCAATCTATGTATAACTTAGAGGTCTAGATGTCCGTTTGGCATGAAGCATCTAGTTTTGAAGGAAATTTGACTCAAGAATATCCCATAAGCGTATAATTAAGAACGTGTTATTTTGATATTTTGAAGTCATGGACTAGAGTAATAAGGGGAGGTGATGACCAAACCATGTGAGCTTGATTCTATTTTGAGATGCATGAAACAAAGTGTATGAGGTGGTAAATGAGCTCAAGGGACGAGCGCAAGGTAGATAAGAAGTGATATAACACTAAATTCAACAGTAGAATGGTCGAAGATGCAAGGCATTAAGGGGTTCAGGCTTAGGTTTACCATTAAGCAAAGCTAAACGATAAGTGCCTGATCCATAAGTGTGAGTGATAATGTAAGGCCCAATCTAATTTGGAGCAAATTTTCTACATTTGCTTTTTTCTAGTTTGGTTACATGTTGATTCTCTTTGAGGACAAGATCACCAACCTTGAAGGTACGCTCATGAAGTCACTAATCATAAGCACGCTTGATGCGCTTTTGATAGATTTGAAGGTGGTCAAGAGCTGTAAGACGACGCTCGTCAAGAAGCTCCAATTGGGCTAACCGCTCTTGGCGGAAATCATCATTGGTGAAAATATCCTAAAGAGATATTCTTAGGGAGGGTATTTTTATTTCAAGAGGAAAGATAGCCTCGGTACCATATACCTAATAAAATGGGGTGGCATTAGTGGAGGTACGAATGCTGGTACGATAAGCCCAAAGGGCAAAGGGGATGTGATCAGCCCAATTGCTTCCAGAATCGTTAACAAATTTCATGAGAATTTTGGTTAAGGTTTTGTTAGAAGATTCAGCTTGACCATTTACTTGTGGATAGTAAGGTGATGAGAAGCTAAGTTTGATACTAAAGTTGTCACAAAGGTCTTGTAACAACTTATTTTTGAAAGATTTTCCATTATCTGTTATCAGGCGATGAGGAACGCCAAAACGATAGATAATGTGATGGTTAATGAATTCTATGATTTTTTCTTTTTGGTTGAAATTATTGGAATGGCTTCCACCCATTTAGTGTAATATTCGGTTTCGTGATTATCCAACGGTGACGTTGCGAAGAGGGCAGGTGAATCTCACAAATAAGGTCTAAACCCCATTGTGAGAAAGGCCAAAGATCTCGTGCGACCTGTAGCGGATGGCTAGGAGTATGTTGAAGATTGGCATGTTGTTGACACATAACACAATGCTTAACATATTCGTAGCAGTTGTTATTAAGAGTAGGCCAATAATAGCCTAGGCAAAGGATCCGTTTGGCCACGGCAAGGCCACTAAAATGTCCACCACAAATACCATCATGGACTTGTTGGATGGTATAGGTGACCTCCGTGCCCGGTTAGACATCGAAGGAGGATGCCATCAAAGCCACATTTATAGAGGAGTCCCCCCATGATGACATAACGAGAAACACTTTTAAGAAAAGCACGTTTGCCGTTACTAGTAAGGTCAGGTGGGAGAACAGAGGTTGTAAGGTAGTCGTAAAATTGGTGATACCAGGTATCCTGTGAATTAGCAGACACATTATTTATCATACAAACCTCAAATGAGTAAGATGAGGCAAAAAGTTGTTGGACTAAGACCAATATGTCAGAGTCAGTTGGTGAGGTAGGAATTTGTGAGGCTAAGCAAGCCATAGTATCCGCAAATTTGTTAGTTGAGCGGGGAATGGTTTGGATAGAATAATGAGTAAATAAGGTCAAAAGTGAATCCACGTAATGTTTGTACTTTTGAAGTTCCTCATTTTTACATTGGTAGATGCCCATAACTTGATTGACTACCAATTGAGAGTCTCCAAAAATATTAATAGATTTTACACCTAAGTGTAACGTAACCTGGAGACCCAAAACAAGGGCCTCGTATTCCGTTGTATTATTAGTGCAGGGGAAATTGAGCCAGAATGAAAGAAGCATAGGTTCAGTGTCAAGAGGAATGAGAACAACGCCGGCCTCTCCACCGTGCTTTGGCATTTGGATCCATCAAGAAGAGGGTCATTGGATACGACTCCTCACTAAGTGAAAGAGTGGCGATGAGTTCGTCAGGGAAAGTAAAATTGGTAAATTGTTCCCCGGGTAAAGGGGCTTCTACTAGTTGGTCTGCGATAGTTTGTCCTTTGACTGATTTCAGGTGTACAAACTCCAGGTTGAGGTCAGCGAGGAGCATAAGCCATTGGGTGATGTGTTGGTTTAGATGAGGTTTGGCGTACATATAATGGATGGGGTCCGCGTTGGTGATGACAAAAGTTTTGTGATTCAGGAGGTAATGTCAGATTTTGGTGGCCACGAATGATAGGGCTAGGCACAACTTTTCTACATGTGTATACCTAGTCTCATAATCCACAAGAGTATGACTTATGTAATAAACGGCTTGTTCTCGATGCTCGAGTCACGATGTGCGAGCATGGCTCCTACAGCATGGTCGGTGGCGGAAAGGTAAAGGTAGAAAGGGTGATCGTCCTGAGGTGGGATAAGCACGGGTGGCTGCAAGAGATAGGCTTTAAGAGCCTCAAAGGCTTGGTGGCACTCTTCACTCCATTGAAAGACAATGTCATTTTTAAGGAGATGATGGAAAGGTTGACATCGATCTGAGAGTTGTGAGATGAAACACCGGATAGATTGGAGTTTGCCCTGAAAACTACGTAATTGTATGAGGTTAGTGGGTGGGGCATTTCTAGGATAGCTTTGACTTTAGCTGGATCGACCTCGATGCCACGTAAAGAGACAATGAAACCAAGGAGTTTTCCCAAAAGGACACCAAAGACACATTTCTTTGGTTGAAGATGAACACAGTATTGTAACAAGCGATCGAAAATAATGGTTAAAACATCGAGATGTTCACTACGATGTTTAGATTTTCCAAGAAGATCATCGACATAATCCTCCGGATAGATAGTGCATAATGTCATGAAAATGTAAGTCATAGCCCACCGATAGGTCGCACCAAAGCATTCTTAAGGCCAAATGGCATGACACGATAGCAGAAGGTTCCCCAAGGAGTTATGAAGGTAGTTTTATGTTGATCGGCCGGGGCTACCAAAATTTGATTGTATCCCGAGAAGCCATCCATGAGGGAAAGCATCTCATGGCCGCACAGTGAGATCAACAAGTTGATCAATACTTGGTAGGGGGAAGTCATCCTTTGGGCAAGCAAGGTTAAGGTCCTAGAAATCCGTACATATCCAAAGTCCCCTATTGCTTTAGTAATAGGTATGATGTTAGAAATCCATTGAGGATAGTTGATAGGTAAGATGAAGGAAACAGAAAGGAGTTGTTGAAGCTCTTCTTTGACCAAGAGGGCAATGCGTGGATGCATTTTTCTCAGTTTCTGTTTAACTGGTTTGGAATCGGGTTTCAGGGTAATGTTATGGACAGCAATGTCAGGATCAATTCCTGGCATGTCAGCGTAGGACCAAGTGAAAGCTTAGTTAAGGGGCACGAGAGGAAGGTAGTGAATGCCGCTTGTTACGATGTGTTAAGGGATTTTCCGATCTTCACAATGTGAGGATCATCCTCTCATGTGTGAATGATGATTTCTATAGTTAACTCATTCAACATGGTTTGAGTTTCGATGGTAAGGCGTGTTGAATATAAGAGTCTTCCGTACGAGGTAAGTGAGGATGGAGTTGTCATCCCGGCACTCAACAACATTAATCAAGGTGAGTCCTCTTCGATCATGTCGGGATGCGAAGGGAAGAGAAGATGGGTCTTCATTATCACGTTGATAAGTGAGAGGACCCAGGAAGATAGCGTTTATGAAAAAAAAAAAAAAGTTAGGAGGAATGGATTCAGGGTCTATCGATTCTACGGGTGATGATGGAAAAATGGGTGATGATGGTTCGGAAGGAGTGACTTCGTCATCTTCCTGGATACAACAGATATGCGGTGTCTTTGGTGTAGGTGGTTCAGAGAATCCAAGACCATGACGATCTTTGTGTTTGCGTGTAGTTACAGGAATGATCGTATGTCGGCCTTGTTCATAAAGACCGAAACCAAAGCCCTTCCAAGCACAACGCGTCAAGAAGGTGAGGGCGAAGTGATGATTAGTTAGATATTGAAAATTGGATTGGAAGGGAACCACACCAAGGGGAGGTTCAGGGGTAACGGAGGATGCGTCGACACCCCCATATGTTAGGTTGGTGCGGCAATTAGGTGGTCCGTAGGAGATTACCTCCCCCACACGACGGTCGTAGGTAGGATGCGCATGTAACTGTCCATACTCTTGTGGGGTATGGAAAGAGCTAACGTTATATAGGTGATACTCCCCCACGTAAGGTGTTGAAAAACATCTACTAAGGGGTCTGAGGTCGGGATGTTTTCCATGGGGAAGGAAGCGGTATTTGCGGCGGCGGTTTCGTTGGTTGAAGGTGTAAGTGCGGTTGAGGTGGATGGTTGAGGTGTGGTCAAAATAAATGGTTGGGTTGAATGAATGGGTGTCTTGACTGGTACAAGCACATCATTAGGGTGATATAACATATTGTAGGTTTTGAAGGGGGGAGGATCAGCTCTTACGGTGTAGGACTTCCCCTCATACTCAAATTTTATGCATCTATGTAAGGTGGAGGGAATGCATCCCATAGCCCGGATCCAAGGGCGGCCTAACAACATGTTGTATTGGAATTCTCCCTCAAGGACATAGAAGAGTTCGGGTAAGGTCCATGGTCCTACATGAATGTTAAGGATCATGGTGCCTAAGGTAGAAGTAATAACATCGTTGAATGAATGCAACATGGTGGGGTTGGCACACATATAGCTAGAAGGGATATTCATTTGTTGGAAGGCTTTGGAAGAGATGATATTTAGGTTGGCGCCCCCTCAATCATAACATGGTGTACTCGGATGTCCTAGACGTAAGTTGAGATGAAAAGAGTGGGGTCAGGATCTTCTGCACCAAAGTCAACAATTTCGTCTTCGGAGAAATTGACAGCAGCGGTTTGCTGTACAGGGACGGAAGTGGTAGATTGTTTGGTGAGAGAAGCAACGTGGTTGGGTGTTAAGATGGAGGTAATAGGAAAGGTTTCGTTAGGTAAGACCTCTATCCCTTGAAGGATTTCAACGAGAGCTTGGTGATGAGATTCAGAGGTTTGAATAAGATCATATAGTGTCATTTTTACAGGTGATTGGTGAAGTTGTTTGATCATGGTTCGATGGGCAACTCCATCAGAGATGGGGTAGGCAGGTCCACGAATAACCACTTTAGGTGGTGGTGCGATCGGGATGGTGGACGGAGAAAGAGAGGCCGCAGGTGTGCTTTCTTTAGCTTTCCCATTGTTTTTCTTCCCTCGAGTAGCAACACAAATCATATTAATCTCATGAACATGAGAAGAGGAAGATGATAGGGATGAGTCATTGTCTTTGAGAGGTGGGGTTGTAATAATGATAGATCTTGGTAAGGCGGGGATGGGTGGTACAGGAGAGGGGATTGAAGCTAAAGGTTTCTCCCTTCGTAAGTTGTCTTTCTTAACCTTTCTATCCGAGAGAGGTGACTGACGAAGTATGGCTTTCAAAGCTTTGCATCCTTCTACATCATGTCCTGGTGTGCGGTGGTAAGCGCAGATTTTAGACTCATCATAACCTATAGGTCAAGGTTTAGATGGATCATAGGGTCTAAGTGGGGGTAGGGAAATGGTCGCATTCTCCACCAATATATCAAGGATCTTGGCGTAAGATCCTTTGAGCAGGTCCAAGTCATAGGAAGATGAGGCTATTGATTGGGTGGGTTTTGGTAATGTTTGGGTATGGTTGGTTCATATGGGTGGTGGCTTAGAAAAGGGGTTTTGATAAATGGATTTAACTAAACGTGGCTTCTTCGCGTAGAAGTTATGTTTAGTGGTTAGATGATGAGGCCATAGATGATGTGATAGCAGGAATAACCACGGAGAAAGAGGAGTGACAATAAACAAATCCTTTGATGATAGAGTTTTTTTAGGGTTGATAGGTGGATAGGATCTCTCGTATGGGTGTAGAAGGTGCAGTCGTTTTAAAGAAAACACAGGAGGTATGATGTATAGAGGCAAGGTGGAGGGAGAGGTCCCAATATAGAAGGTAGGTGTGACGGTGAGGGTTTTAGTTGTGACAGAGGCAGGGATTGGACTTGAGAGGATTGGGTTTATCTCTCTAGATGGATGGACGGCTTTATTTTTGGATAAATCTAACCGTTTAGGTGGGTGTGTTAAGCTGGGTATTGGTGAAGTCCCAAGCATAGGGAGGTTTAGTTAGGTTAATGGAGGTGGATGAAGTATCCAATGAAGATGAGAACATAGGCATTTTGAGCTTTTGTAAACACTTCGGGTATATGGTAGAGGTGTCTGGATCGGTCATCTATATTTGAGTAGAGCATGGTGTACTCAAACGCTCCCATAGGACTCGTCTATCTTCTAGGGGATAACAGTCTTCACGTGTGAATAGGAAATTTTGTATGGAAGAGAGGTGAGTTGTGATTCCGGTCCACTATGGGTGTGATATAGGGGTTAAATGAGGCACTGTATCAATGGGCGTTAAGAGGTCAACCGGTCACTGAAAAGATTTAGGCGATGAAGAACTAATAGGTAGGAGGGCATGTTTGAGAGGATCCGTCATGATTAAAGAATTTGGTGATGTTGGTTCGAGGGGTTTCTTGTCTAAGGATGATAGAAAAAGTGGCGAGCCTTCCTCTTGTATAGCAAGAGTGGTAGAAGGAGATGTTTGGGAAATAGATAAGTTAGATAACATCCGCTCACAGTCTTGCAGGGATGTGGTGTAAGAAGGCTCATCTATGAGAAGAGAACTCTGGCGGTTAATTCCTTTATGGGTAAAGGAATGGCAATGATTTCATCTTGTCTTGATGGTGGTGAAGGGGGTTCGGGTCCCTGCGTTAGTGAAGAAGCTTGATTCAGAATTTCCTCGATAGAAGCTTTTGGTTGGGAGTCGAAAACGCATGGATTTCATGAACACTCTCCTCGGCTAAGATATCTTGGTTTATGTTACTATTAGATGAGTGGTTTGGGAATGGTTTGTTGAAGATTTTCAAATTCCGGTTAGCAGGGGCATTAGGATTATCAAGGGTTATATCCCCTGCATCAACCATTTCCTGCACTATATTTTTCAACATCTTGCAGCTTTTAAGTGATCGTGTCCCTTCATGCAGTGAAAGTTACAGAAGTCATTTTCTTTGTACCAAGAAGGTATAGCGCGGGTGGAATCAAACCCGGAGTGAGGTTTAATAGGAGGTAAGGTGATAGCTCCCACTTTGAGCAATTTTTCCAAGATGACACCATAAGTTTCTCCCAAGGGAGTGTAATTGATGGGTTCGGCTTTATACTTATAGGTGGTTTTTGGCGGGGTATTAGATGGCGCTTGGGATTTGACCATCACCACGTGTACAGCCCCTTTTGATTTCGAAGCAATCGATGCGTGAGAATTGGTTGTGTTGGGTTTTTTTTCGTGGAGTCTTGGGTTCGGAAATTAGGGTTTTTGTTGCGCAACCATAATTTCTCTTCCTCTAAGGCTCGAATCTCTAGTTTTTGAGCCATAGTAAAGGCCTCATCAAAGGTGCAGAAAGTTTGAATTTTGAGGGTAGGAGAAATGTGCTTAGCGCAAGCCCGCGTAAAGAGTTCGATAAGTTTGGCCTAAGGCAAGGCATAAGTAAGTTGGTTGATAAGGCCCCACCATCGTCCAATGAAATCTTGATAGATTCATCATCAAATTGTCGGATGGCATAGAGGTCGGTGATAGATACTTTCTTGGCAATGTTAATGGAGAAATGATCCAAGAAAGATTGGGCTAATTAGTTAAAAGAGAAGATTGAGTGCTAGGTTAAAGCACTGTACCACTCCAAGATGGGTCCTACTAAGGACATGGGAAAGGTGCGAGTAGTAAGGCATCATCATGAGCAATCAGGTAGTAGGCATGTCTAAATGATCGCAAGTGTTGTTGAGGATCCTCCTTACTATTAAAACAAGTAAATTTTGGTAATTCCCATTGAGGAGGATATGAATGAAGGGTGATAGAAGGATGAATAGGCTCCTAACAAACTTTTCATATGTCGGGTGCTACGGCTTCCGAAAAAATGTGAAGCCTCCGATTTTGCATCTTGTCCATCATTTGTTTGATTAAATCAGTGGTTGGATGAGATGATGGTGCGGTTGACGTAAACAAAGGAGGATTCGGCCAAGGGCCACCACTAGACAATGGTGGGGTTAAATTTTGATAAGGTATTGAGGAAAAATATGTTGAGGTGACCAAATAGGGATGTCCTATATAAGATGTTGAAGTCACCGGATACGTGTGTGGAAATGAAAAGGTGGGCGGAGCTTGAGAAGGAAAGCTTGTGTGGATAGGTGGCAGAGAGCAAGTTATGAAAGGAGCAGTCTGCGAGAGAGACGAGGTAGGAGCAGTCGGCGGTAATGATATGTTGGGCCCTAGATTAACCAAAGGAAAGCCAATCTGTGCCGTATGAACCCTCGAAGCCACTGAGTTAGGAGACGGGGCTAAGGATGAAGAAGGCAAGGCGAGTTATCAGGTGGGGAAGGAGCTAAGTGAGTGGCTATACTAATAGGCATGCCAACAAGGAGTTGACCATCGGGTGTATGGTCAGGGGCATGAGACAAATAGTATTGTACAGCGCTAGGATTATCGTCCAAAAATTTCACAAATTCCTTATCTCCTACAGGGATTTTGGGAACCTCACTGGTGTCCGTAGGATTCCCATAGGATGTGAAGGGGGTGATTCAAGAAAAGGCACGAGAGGTATGTGAAACCATGGTGGCTGCAACTTGTTTCCGAGTGATAACAACCATGGACAAGAGTACACGTAGGGATGTAATCTATCGAATGTAAGCAGCAACAAAATGTTGGAATTGGTAGGTTCTTTGGTTTTGGGAACAGAAAGACAAGAATCAATATCGGTCGTGTAATCGATGTCGGTCAGATTGTAGCAGGCGTCGATAAGTTAACCAATGTCAAGATAATAGGACTGGTGTAAGAAGCTATAAGAAGTTGCTGATTTGGGGTTAAAAATGCTTAATATGCCTACCAAACTGCTCAAGTGATCACGAAAAAGTGTATGACAAAGAAACAAACTAAAAACAAGCAAGATGCACAAGCAAATCAAGAGACTAACCCTAGTATTAGTTTTAATTATTGTGGGCTTATTCCTTAGACGTAAGCTGATGTCAATCCTAAACAAAAGACCTAGGGAAATGTCAAGTTTGTTTTGGCTTATAAGGTTACCTCAATCAAGCGGAGGAATACCGCGAAAAGGGGGATGTTTGAGCTGTTGTGTTAATTATGATGTGATTTGGCATGTGTTTGTAGTGAAAGTAAGATTAATTTCTTGTCAATACCATGGATATCACCCCCACGTGTATGACCTGTTACTTAATCTATGTTCACTAGAATTGAAAACAGCAAACAAGAATGTGATGCACGTGTTTTAAACCCAAATCAAAAATGATATTCAATGAAGCAAAGAAGATGACTTTCACTAATGCAAAGATGTGAATGCAAGAAAAAATGTTTCACCAAAATAACAAGATATCTTGTGAATACTTAGTAGAAACAAACAACAAGTATGCTCCCTATATGAAAGCAAGCAAGAAAGAAAGAAACCCGAAATGGGTCCCACCGGGCATGCCAAAATGTTTCGCACAGAATGTTTCTGTTCCTGGAATAGAGTTGCTTCTATCCTTTCATTCTGTTGAGAAACAGATAAGGTTTTAGGGCTAGGAGGAATACTTGTTGAATTTTGAGAGGGTGTGCGCATACCGTAGAGAGAGATCAGATCGATTGCAAAGAACTCCTTTTTGTCTGGGAAGGACTACCTACAAGTAAGAATACAAGACCACCAGATTTTAGTTAGACAATAAATGAGGGAACTACCTTGGGCCCAGGAAATATTAGACTTCCTTTCGAAGGTGGTCAGTTCCCCTTTTAATACGAATTAACACAAATGATAAAAAATAAGCTATTGTGAAATCACGATTTAGGTACCTCGTTACCAAGCAATAGAGACTAAACTACCGATAATAAAACGTCACGTTGTTTGTTTGGTCAATGGTCGTTGATACATTCAGGTCGAGTTACAGGGATAAACCAGACTGGATCTGAGGTTGTTAGGAGACAAATAGGTGAGAGGAAGGTTTTGGGTATAAGTCACAGTGACCAATGCCGGTCACTGGATAACCGACTATAGTTAGAGAACCACTACCGGTAGGGGATAACCGACACCGGTAGGGTCAGTAATCTAGGCACTTCTGGATAGAGGTTGGTTGCAGGGTGATTGTGGGGTTATTAAGACTGGTGGATGGCTGAGGGGAATAGTGAGATGATGGGGAAGACTCAGAGTGTGATAAAACTATCTTCTGGGCAATACAAGGATGTATGGATGAAGGTTAAGTGTAGGGTGCTGGCAGGTGGTAGATCTAGGAGTGAGCTTATAATTACTATCAATCAAAAGGCTCAAGAAATGGTGCTTAGAAACATACAAGACACTACTTACTCATCCTTGATGAAGATTCAGGTCCAAGGAATGTGGTAGTGACAGTAAGGCTTAGTTGGGATGATCTGGTATTGGAAAACGAGCTGATGAAGCTATCCTCAGTCTTTTCCAATGCTTGAACAGGCGACAAAGAATCCAAGTGGCTCATTGCGTCTTCGGCTCGATGATCTTCTCTTTTCTTCACTTGTCTCTCACCTTGTCAAGTGAATTCGGATCTTTCAAAATGAATTTTCCGATCCTTTGTTTTTGGTTGGGGAGGTCATTTACGGGAACCGATGGCGATTCACGTAATCGATGGCGATCGAGTAGGAACGATGTCGGTTAAGTCAAAGTGGGCTATTTTTAATAAAATAGCCAACTTTCCCTCCTTTTCTCTTGAGGAATTAGTTGTGGGCTTGGTCAAGTCATTATTAGGTTGATTTTGGTGCGGGTGAGGAATAATTAGTCATGGGTGTAGATGTAGACCAAGTTATAGGTCTTAATTAGGTTAGTTTAGGATTAGGGCTAGGTCATGATGAGGTGGCAAAATGAGGTGGCAGGTTTGGGAGATGTGGATTTATTAATTATAAGGTAATTAATAAATAATTGTGTAGGGTTTAGGTGGTGAGGTTAGGTTGTGAAATGAGATGTGGGGCACAGGGTGTCGTAAGACATAAATTTGGTGTCTACATATACATATCTATTTTTAACCTTTCAAATTGAATTAAAATGAATTAGGTGGTAAGTAAATTAGATACACTATCATGTATTAAAATGCAACTTAACAAGTTGGCATTCATGGCTGATCATTTAACTAAATAAATATGGTTTAATAAAATGGTGTTAGTGCAAATTCATTATGATATCTTGAATAATGTAAGGGGTTACAATGAACCCTAATTCTTAATAAGAAAGAGGAAGATGAACTACCTCTTGACCAATACCTTTAATGGTATAAGACAAATGAAAGGTAAACATGAACATTTAACAAGTAGACTTCATCTCAATAAATTCTAATATAAAGGGGTCTAATTCGAACTTAAACAAGCTAAGAATGGATGAGTAAATTGAGTGAACCATATTATTTGATTGTTGCTTATGTTTTATTAAATTGAATCCTAAAGTAGGAAGTTAATAAAAAATAAAAAGGGCAATCTTGATGTTTCTGCAAAGCAATTACAACTCAATGATAGTTGGAAATCTTAGGGGTTAATGAAACTAGGGATTCAACAAGGTTGTTGTAATTAGACCTTAATTATAGAAAATAATTAAGTAATTAACTTCTTCAGGGATATGTACATCCAGATGGGATGACTCAGACGGATGTTGGCACATGCCAACTGTAGTATAGTACCTTTGTGAAGACTTGGGTCTTTGCAAGGATATTGTGCTACAATTGACATGTTACAACACCCTTGAGTTTAAATCACCTGGATTTACATAACTTGGACTTGTCCTTAGTTATACCCTAAGTTAGGTTAGAAACATGATTTAGTATCGGGGACATCTTGATGACTTAGGATAACTAGACACACGCGATTGACTTAGGTTGATCAAGTATGTCTATGTATCCTTAGTCCTCATGAGTAGTCCTATACACTAAATAATGTTGCTACCCTTGGTTAGGAGTAAAAACCTAGAACAAGTGGACTAATAGGAGTCAATAAAGACCATTCTAGATAACAAATGAAGTGGGGTGAAAGACATATTCTTTTGATGTGTTTTTCATCTAAGAATGGTAATAGGAATAGTATATTGGAAATCTTTAGCCAAATTATTGCAAGCTTGTGGTTGTGTTGTCCTATGTCATCTAGTTTAAGAAGCGAGATTTCAAATGAATATTGGTAACAAATATTCATATAGGCCTCTTAAATAGAACACTTAATACCCATAAAATGGTAAGATAACCAATTATACCTAGTATACAATTCAATGAGTTAACATGAGAGATCGGTATGATACCGAGTCATGAAATGATAGATTGGTGTTTCACCGAGTCATTACAGCTGCATATGGTTATCTGTTATTATATTGATTGGCATGGAATGTTTATTCTAAATTATGATTATTTAGAACAAAGTACATTCGTATTAAAAAAATTTTTTTCTAAATTCTTAAAATGGGAATGTTACACTTGGACCCTTAGCATGGTTCCAATAGGTGAATATGATGGTAATGGATGTAATGATCATGGATTTCTCATCAAAGAGAAAGAACTTATCTATATGGAATGTGAAATGAAAAGATTTTTAGTGCCCATATTCAAGATCATAAATAGGAAAGTAATGGTAGACCACATAATTCTATATCATTACAATGGAATATGGAATGGATAATGATGGATGGATGACCATTAAGATGACTAAGTGCACAATGATATGTATGATAATAGTAATGGGCCTCAAGTTCAATGCATTAAGAGGTTTTGTTACTGGTTTATCATTAAGGACATCCAAACGATAGGCTCCATACCCATACTTATGCATGATAATGTAAGGTCCAATCCATTTGGGACAAAACATTCCAAGTTGGCTCCTTTCTAGAGTAGTGATGCTTTTATTTTCTTAAGATATGATGTCAATGATGTTAATTTTTCTCTTGGTTAATATGAGATGAAAAATTATATGAAAGATAAGGAAATATAGATGAGATTAGGTGATATTATATTAAGAGGAAGAGGACTATCCTGATAATGATCGGTCCTAAAATGATTATGGATATTTAGGGTAAAGATACGAGTGTTATTGATATCCATGGGATGATTAGATGAAGGAGGAGACGTGAGAAGACTATGAGAGGGGATTGAATTCTCCTCCAATGAGATATGTCACATCACTTTAGGTAACTTAGATATAGATGATAATAATCTAGTGGATGTAAAAGGAGATTGGGTAATGTTATCAAAAGGAGGAGCGATGATGCCTCCGGGTTTCAATTGGATAGACTATCGAGGACCGTGAGGGCAAGTTATATTGGTAACGTGGATAACGTTGATGAAGAGAGGGGTCCTACCTTTAGGATAAATAGATCTTGGGGAGGTATTATGATGAATGAATCAAAGGTAAAACATAACTTACATTCCTTAGGAGATGGTGGATCTAATTTAGATGTGTTAGGAGATTATGGTTCTATTGGGGGATTGGATTTGAATGTGGGTGAGAAATAAGTAAGAGGGTGATCTTCATGGGTGAGAAGGTCATCTTCTTCCATTAATTTATGGATGATATTTTGGAGGGCCTTACGGTTTTTCATGTCATGACCTGTACGATGATGATAAGTACATATGACATTAGGATCGAACCAAGGAGGTTTTGGAGCATGTGGATCAAAAGACTTGATAGGAGGAAGGGTGATTGCTGAGGTTTGGAGTAAGCATTGAAATATTTCAGTATAGAACCCAATGGGGGTTTTTAAAGAAGAGGTCATAGATGAAGTGGATTTAGTAGATGAAGGAGAAAGAGGTGGTTTTTTTATGAGGCCTCATGAGAGCCTTTGGTCCAAATTTAGAGTTGGAAGGAGAAGTGGATATTTTTGATTTAGTTTTAATGACTTGGAACTTAGATGATTTTGAAGGGGGATTGGATTTGAAAGGAAAGCTAGATTTCTTGTATTTGAGTTGGTTATTAGTAGGTGACTTAGATAAAGGGCCTAATCCTAAGATGGAGGAAGTTCCCAAAAAATGATGATGTGACATTGGCTTTCTTAGGCTTGGGATATGAGGTTTTACCCTTGGTAGGAATTATTATAATTTCAATCGGGGTTGTATAGAAAAATAACTAGATCATGTGGATTGTGTTGGAGATGATGATATTGAGGATGGAAGGGGTTTTAGATGATGCACTTGATGAGATTAGAAGAGGTTGTAGATTGTATAAGTCTATGATTTTGTGGTGTAGAGATTATTGGCTTTATAGATGGGGCGTGGACACCCTTTGTGGTTATCTTGAGTGGGGGTGTTTGTTTCATAAACGTTTCAAGGGGTATCATAGATATATGTGTAAATCGAGATGTAGATATAGGTGTGGTTATGCTAGAAGATATGATTGATGTGGAAATGGGTATAGATGTAGGAATGGTAGAATCATATATGATAGATTGGGATATAGTGGTAGTGGGCATAGTTGAGATGGTTGTAGATATAGGTGGTGGAGATGTAGTGGTAGGTGTATTTGATATAGATGCGGATGAAGGTTGAGATGTGGTAGGTGTAGAGATAGGCATGGATATTAATGAGGTTATTATTATAGAAGAAGTGTCTAAAGTAAAGGTAGATGTGGTAGATAATAGGGTAGTAGATATAGGTAATAATGTAGGCTCTTGATTTACAATGTTAATTGTGTGATAATTAGGTTCATAAGATGTGGGGGTGGCATCTGATTTGTTAATGGATTTTTAGAAATATCAAGGGGTTGAATACGTGGTGTGTTAGGATTGTCTACTTAAAATTCCCCCTAATTTATAATTTATTGGATGTGGTCTTTGAATGGACAACATTTTTAAATGTCATGACCTTGGGCTTGATGATACTTACAATAATTTCCCTCACAATCCGTTACTAGTTTAGGTCACGATTCATCAACGGGTCAAATAGGAGGAAGTTGAATAAGTTGAAATGTCATCAAATTTTCAAATAAGAAAAATATATGATTCCCCCATAGGGGTATAGTTAGGAGATGGTTTTAGAGCTCTTTATGGAGGCTCCGTGTGAAAAGTGGATGTGGATGAAGATTGAATTATGATGGCATTCATGGAAATTTTAGGTTTTCATCATCTGTGGAAGATTTAGTGAACTCATATTTGGGCTTGTTTGATCTAAGATTAAGGTGGCCTTGCTCAAGGGTGCGGAGTTCAAGTTTGTGAGCCATAATGAAATCCTCTTCAAAGGTTTGAAAAGATTGAATTTTAAGAGTTGAGGAGATGTGCTTCACACAAGAACATGAGAAAATTTCAATAAGTTCAGTCTGTATAAGGGGAAATGATAGTTGATTAATAATTCTACGCCATCTCGAGATGAAATTTGCAATGAATTCATCATGATATTGTCAAATGTCATAGAGGTTGGCGATGGTAATATTACACATAATTTTAATCAAAAAGTTTTTAAGGAAGAATTGCACAAGTTGAGTGAATTTAAATAATGAGTGTTGTGGGATACTGTTGTACCAATCCAACACACGGTACCAACTAATGACATGGGAAATGTGCAAAGCATAAGATCTTGGTCATGGGTGATAAGGTAACATGCATGTCAAAAACAAAAAGGTGTTGTTGAGTATTCTCCTTGCTATTGAACTCGGATAACTTTGGTAGTTTCTAATGAGGAGGATATGACTTAATAGGGGCTGATGGGTTGATGGGATCATTATAGATTTGTTAACATGAAAAAGTGGTCCTAGATCCCAAGGTAACGACTTATAGATTATCCATTATTTTTAATAATGTTTGTAAGGGATCATTATATCATTGATATGTTTAAGGATGAGATTACGATGCATATAATGTAGATGGGTTGAGTTGTTAATATGTTTTATGTGTTTAAGGATGTGTTGGTGTTAGTGGAAGTGGTTGATAATGGGGAATATAATTAAGGGGTTGTGATTGGATTGGTTGAGATAAATCTTGACGTTGGGATGTGGGGATGTGGCAAGATTAGTTATATTGAGTTGGTTTTTTATGAAATAGGCACATTCGATTGATTTGTTGTGGTGTTGGTTGGGATGTAATTGATAGGTTGTTGAAATGTTTAAATAGTTTTGTTGTGAAGTGCATAACTAAAGGTACCTTGAGGAGGGGATTGATGAGTATGCTTTGGCTCGGATAAATGAGGCTAAGAGGTGATGACATTAGCATGGATATGTGAAGTGGAGATGAGGGATAGAGATGTGGTATGTTGTAAGTGTGATTTTTTAGATGGTTTAATAGGTGTACTAGTGATAGTAGTGAATGAAGTGGAGATAGTGTTGATATGAGGTGATTTGGGTGGAATGGGATCCCCCAATGAATCATATTGATGGGATTGAAGTATTGTGGAAGACTTACGAAATAAGTAGTCATAAAGGATTATAGAATTAGCATAAAGGGGTTCTTCAAACTTCGTAGATCCACGAGGGATAGTGTGGGGTCCAAGATTCTCTAAAGGAGATGGAGGAAAATTTGTTCTAAAAGGATTGGTTTCAATAAGAGGATCATTTTGGATGACATGGTCTTCATGAAGTGAGACCATAGAAACACAAACTTGGGGGAATACTTGGTGTGGTTCCAAGCTCAAGGAATCATTGGGAGGGTCATTGGAAGAAGGGATTTCATTGGATGAGGTGGGTTGTTACATGTTATTGGTCTGAGAGGGAGTGATAACAGACATGAAATAGATAAACATTTTTTTATGTAGTTTATTAAAAAACAAGTCAAGAAACAAATTTTTTATCATCATGATTATTTAGATGTGAAAAATAATTAAAAGGGGTTCGAAAGGAACCTATGAAATGGAAATATATGGATGGTTTCAGGTGGTTTTGTTGTGGATTCCTCAATATACCCGAAGGTACATGAGGCCCAAATATGTATAGAGTTTATAACGTGGCCAAAACACCACAATGAATTTCCTATTGGGTGATGAAATCCCAATAGTTCCACCTGGTAAGGGATGTTTAGATGTGTAATTTATTTGTGCATTGTTTGGTTATGTGTGATGAAGTGAATGCAATGTGTTAAACCCCCTAGTTAGACTAGATTCTTAAGCAAGAATGAAAGGGTTCTTTTTAGATCCAAAACAAAATATGGAGATTTGATGAGAACAACAAGAAAGAAAGGAAAGTATGATGTAAAAGGAGAAACTAAGAAAAAGAGGAATACAGGATATAATTTTCCTTTTTATCTAATCTTTTAGATAAATAAGCAAGCCAAACACAATTCCAAGCAATCCACAATGCAACGAAAATAAGCAAGCAATAAAGATCTAACGCATGTTCCTTCCTTCCAATGTTAATGGAAATGAAAACAATAAACAAGACTCACCTTTAAATGGGTCTCATCGGGCGTGCCATAATGTTGGACTAGATTTCCTCTTTCCTACTCAGATTAGTGAACTAGTAATAAGGAAAATAATGCAACTCAAAATATGAATGGTTTATGGACCTTGAGATAGGATGACGATATGGATGAGTGCAAATGATGAATCCTTCTCCACATCAAGCTAAATTACTTACAAATCAAGATAAATCAACAGAAAAAGATTAGATTAGTATATATGATGGGAGGGTTTCCTAACCAATTCAGTCCCGAGAAGCAAGAACTTCCTAGGATTGATGTCAACCCTCTTTTTGATAAATATAGATAAAACAAATATTTGATGAATTTTATGTAGCGAAGAACTAGATAATATACATAAATCTAAGATAAATAGAATACTAACATGTAGAAAAGTAAGGAAAGTACATATCTGATCTAAGTAGATGCTAAGTAAATTCAACCTGAATGGGTCAATGGAGACCCAAGGCTATGTAGGGCCAGTCGATGGTGACTGAGGTAGATGGACTGAAACAAAATGTAAAATGCAGATCTAAAAGAATTGATGCTAGATCTGGAGCTGGTACAAAACTGGAATGATGGAAAAAATATGTAGAAGAACATGAGACAAGGGTAAATAGAAAGGATGTAAGAAAATTAGAGTTACAAGGGTAAATACTAATAAGATGGTCTGGTTTGATGGTGACTACACTGGATCGGTGATGACTAGGGGCTAAACAATGGATCTTGGGTGTCAAAGAGGTAAAATGATTTGATCGAATGCGGGGTTGATACAGAACAAGATATAAAAGGATAAAGATTTGAATAAACAAGAAAGATGATACAAAGGAGTATGATTTGTGAGAGATTAAATATATTTCACGAAAACATGGGTAGATGTAGTCTTGGATGAAGATAATATGAGTAGAAAATAAGACATGTAGATATAGACAGAGAGATGAGAAGGTCAAGATCTAATATTTGATGACAACTAAACATGTAAAAAAATTTAGAGACTAATATGGATGATAATTAATAATGATGAAGCAATTCATGCAAAAGGTGAAGGATATCTCCCTAAAACTCCAAAATGGAATCAAAAATCTCCAAGATGATTGTAGCAATTGTAGAGTCATACAAGGATGAAGGCAAGATCACAAGAAGGATAGAATATCCAAAATTAAATCCTTGAACAAGGAGGGGTGAATTGGGCTTTATATGGTCGATGGTGAGTTGGGTAAGTTGGAGGTGACAATGGAGAGATGTCTATTTGGGTAGTGGGGTTATGTCCAACAAGAGGCAAAGAGGCAAAAATGAAGTGAGATTAGGGTTTAGATGTATAGAGATGAGCTAAGGTTGCATAGGTAATGTAAATGGGTAGGTGGACGGTTAGGATGAGTAAATATAGGCCATAAATGGGTAAAATCATTAAATGGAGGCCTAAGGATAGAAAATTAGGGATGAGAGAAAAATTAAGTGAGGATTAGGATTAAATAATGATGATTAAGGATAATTAATAAAATTATTTAGGGAGAATAAAATAATGAGATGAGGATTAGAGATAATTAAGGATAATTAGCATAAATGGAATAATAAAATGGTTAAAGGTGGGAAATAGGTGATTAATGGGATAAATTGAATTTATGAGGGAATATGAAATTTGAATGGATGGGCATGAATAAAATAGAGAAAATACAGAGTGGAGGGTGGTGATACAAAATTTTGGTGTCCACATTTGCATTTCTTGATGAAGTTACAAAGTACTCTAAGTTTCATGGTCAAATATGAGCATACCATAGTGAAATTAGAGAATGAATGAAGACATTAAAAGTGTGGTATCCTTTGAGAGATTAAGAGTGCAATAATGACCTATTTGATTGTGTTTAGTGTAATTAAGGTGTCTTGGTGATGGTGTCTTAGCAAAAACCTAGATTGACATTGTAATGAAGTATTATCCAAACAAAGTATAGATGATTCTTTCTCTAGCATGGTGAACTAGTTTGGACCGTGACCTAACTGCTTTTGAAGTTCTAGTATAGACAAAACAATCTTGTCATTTTGTGGCTTAAAAAGTGTGCATGATTTCAGGGGGATTCGGTGTTCTTGGTTCAAGGTCTTTCAGAGTTGTGTTAAGAAGAAGCTAGTAAGGATTGTAAAATATCAATTTGTCGTTCTAACCTCATCACCTAAACCTTACACAATTATTTATTAATTACCTTATAATTGATAAATCCACATCACCTTACCCGCCACCTCACTTTGCCACCTCATCATGACCTAGCCCTAACCCTAAACTAACCTAATTAAGACCCATGACTTGGTCTAGACTCACATCCATAACTAATGCCTCCTTACTCGCACCCAAAGCCGACCTTCTAGCCACTTGACCAAGCCCGCAACTGATCTCTCTGAGAAAAGTAGGAAGGTGGGCTATTTTACTAAAAATAGCCTACTTTTTCCTTACCGATGCCGGTTCTACTCGACCGCCGCTTACACGTAACCGCCATCGGTTCCCTGTAAATGGGCTCCCCAAACCAAAACAACGGATCGGAATTTCATTTGGGAGATCAGTCGAATGATTTTTGAAACAACAGAGATCATTGGGAGCGAAAAACAGAGTCCAGATCTTCACTTAACCAAGCAGAGACGAGTGAAGAAACCAGAAGTGCTTGCAGTAGAGGATATCAACTTGCATCTTCGCCAAAACCAGTAAGTCATATCTTGCATGTCCTCTGTTATAACATTTCTTATGCTCTTTGAATCACAGTCCTCCTAAATCCAGTTCTGAACCCACTACTCAAGATCCCATTGCATCTAGCTGTCATTCTTTTACCCCTCATCATCTCATTTCCTAATATCATCCATAAACCAACCTTACCAACACCAAGAAACACAAACACCCCACCAAAACAATCAACCTATGTCCTAGACCCAACCGATGGCGGTTACAAACCGGTATGTTCCTGACTATAACCAAAACCAAATTTTCCCTACTAGTTTCAACCAAGTAATCTAATTGATATTTTGCAGCTTTTTGTGTTAATTCATATTAGCAGGGGAACCACCACCTTCAAAGGAAGTTTTATATTTCCCGGCCCAAGGCGCTTCCTCATTTATTGTTTAATCAAAATCTTGTGGTCTTGTGTTCTTATTTGCAGGTAGTCCTTCCAAGACAAAAAGGAGTTCTCCGCAATCAGCCTGATCTTTCTCTACGGTACGCGCACACCATCTCGACATTCTACAGGTATTCCTCCTAACCCTAACCTTATCTGTTTCTAAAAGGAACGAGTCATTCCGAGTGAAACATTTTGGCACGCCCGGTGGGACCCATTTTGGGTTTCTTTCTCTTGCTTATTTTCATTTTAGGAAGCATACTTGCTGTTGCTGCTTTTGTTATATATTTCGTAAAGAATTTGTCTTGCTTTCCTAGTTTCGCATTAGTGAAAGTCATCTCTCTTGCTTCATCGAACATAATTTTCGATTTGGGTTTAAAACACATGCATTGCATTCCTGCTTGTTGTTCTTCAATTCTAGTGAACATAGATTAAGTAACAGGTCGTACACGTGGGGGTGATATCCACGGTATTGACAGGAAATTAACCCTAGTTTCACTGCACAACACATACCGAATCACTTCACAATTAACACAACAGCTCAAACATCCCCCCTTTTCCGCGGTATTCCTCCGCCCGATTGAGGTAACCTTATAAGCCAAAACAAACTTGACATTTCCCCTAGGTCTTGTTGTTTAGGATTCTGACATCATCTTACGCTAAAGGCATAAGCCCACGATATACTAAAATTAACCCTAGGATTAGTCTCTCGGATTTGCGTGTGCATCTTGCTTGTTTTCAAATTCTATTTTCTCTCGCATACTTTGTCTTCTCGTGATCAATAAGTTGACAAATATACTCAACGCTGCTAAAAATCAAATTAGCAGCCTTTTATATCTTCTTATCCTAGACTTTTGACACCGCATCGGTTAATCGACCGACGCCGCCGTTCGCTTCTTCGATCGACACACGGTTATTAAACCGATATCGGTTATCGCTTTCATCATCAGCCCCGAAAACCAAAGAACTTGCCAAATTCATCATTCTCGAGGTTGTTTTTGTTCTTGATAGATTGAAACTTTCCCGTGTGTTCTTGTCCATGGTTGTCATCACTGAAGCAAGCCGCCACCATGGTTTCACATGCCTCGCTCTGTCTTTGCCTCGAATCACCCCCTTCACATTCTATAGGGAACCCTACTGACACCAAAGTGAGATCCCCAAATTCCCGTAGGAGACAAGGACTTTGCCAAATTTCTCGGATGCTAATCCTAGCGCTGCACAATACTATTTGTCACATGCCCCGACCGTACGCCCGATGGTCACCTCCTTGTTGGCATGCCTATTAGTATAGCTACTCATCTTAGCCCCCACTCCTCCCGATAACACCGCCTTACTTCCCGCATCTTTAGCCCTTCTCCCAATCCGACAGCTTCGAGGTTCATACGACTCCCGATTGGCTTTTCCTTGGCTAATTTTGACCTCACGTATCGCTACCACCAACCGCCCTACCTCATCTCTCTTTCGCACCACTCCATTCATGACTTGCTCTCTCGCCACCTATTCACACGAGCTTTCCTTCTCAAGCTCCGCCTACCTTTTCATTCCCATACACGTATCCAAAGAACCTCAACACCTTATATGGGACATCCCTATTCTCGTTGCTCCAACATACTCATCCTCCATACCTTATCAACACTTAGCCCCACCATTGTCCAAATGGAAGCCCTTGGTCCAACTTGCCTCCGCTTTACCACAACCGCACCATCATCTCATCCAACCACAGATTTCATCAAACAAATGATGGACAAAATGCAAAACTGAGGCTTCGCTTTCGGGAAGTCGTAGCGCTTGACATACGAGCAAGTTTGTCGAGCCCATTCACCCTTCTCGTCTCCTTCATTCATATCCTCCTCAATGGGAGTTGCCAAAATTTACTCGCTTTAACAAGAAAGAGGATCCTCAACAACACTTGCGATCATTTAGACATGCTTGTTATTTGATCGCCCATGATGATGCCTCATTACTCCGCACCTTTCCCATGTCCTTATCAGACCCGCCTGAATGGTACAAAGTTGCTTTAACCCAAAGACTCGATCTTTTCTTTTAACCAACTAGCCCAATCTTTCTTGGATCATTTCTCCATTAACATTGCCAAGAAAGTATCTATCACCGACCTTATGCCATCCGACAATTTGAGGACGAATCTATCGCAGATTTCATTGACGACGATGGCGGGCCTTATCAACCAACTTACGTATGCCTTACCTCAAACCGAACTTATCGAACTGTTTACGCGGGCCTGCGCTAAGCACATCTCTCCCCACCCTCCAAATTCAAACTTTCCGTACATTCGACGAGGTTTTTTACTATGGCCCGAAAATTAGAAATTCGAGCCTTAGAAGAGAGAAATTGCGGTCACAGAACAAAACCCCACTTCCGAACTCCCGATTCTATCAATAAACCAAATACCACCACTCCTCACACATCCACTTCTTCTAAATCAAAAGGAGCTGTCCACGCGGTGATGGTCAAATCCCAACCACCGTCTAATACCCCGCCAAAAACCACTTATAAGTATAAAGCAGAACCCATCAACTACACTCCCTTGGGAGAAACATATGGTGTGATATTGGAAAAATTGCTCAAAGCAGGAGCCATTACCTTGCCCCCTGTTAAACCTCACTCTGGGTTTGACTCCACCCGCGCAATACCTTCCTGGTACAAAGAAAATGACTTTTGTAACTTTCACCGCGTAAAAGGACATAGTCATGAAAACTGCAAGATGTTGAAAAACATAGTGCAGGAAATGGTTGATGCGGGGGATATAGCCCTCGATAATCCTAACGCCCCTGCTAACCGAAATCTGAAAATTTTCAACAAGCCATTCCCGAATCACTCGTCCAACAGTAACGTAAACCAAGATATCTTAGCCGAGGAGAGTGTTCATGAGATCCATGCAGCTTTTCGATTCTCACCAAAAGCCTCTATTGAAAAAATTTTTTTCAATCAAGCCTCTCCACCAACACAGAGTCTCGAACCTCCTTCACCACCATCAAGCCAAAGTGAAATCATTCCTTTACCCATAAAAGAGTTAACTCCGACTTCTCTTCTCATCGATGAGTCTTCTTACACCACATCCCTACAAGACTCGTGAGCGGATGTTATCTAATTTATCTATTTCCCAAACGTCCCTTCTACCGCTTTGCTGCACAAGAGGAAGGCTCGCCACTCCTTTTGACATCCTTAGACGAGAAATCTCTTACACCGACATCACCACATTCTTTAAACATGACAGATCCCCTCAAACACGCCCTCCTACCTATTAGTCCCTCATCGCCTAAATCTTTTCAACGACCGGTTGACCTCTTAACATCTATCGATACAAAGGCCTCATCTACCTCCCCGTGTCACACCCACAAAGGGACTCGGAATCACAACCCGCCGCTCTTCCGCATAAAAGTTCATATTCACACGTGAGGACCGCCATTCCACGTAAGATGTATGTGCCCTATGGGAACGCTTGAGTACCCCTTTTCTACTCAAATGCAAATGACTGATCCCGATGTCTCCACCATATACCCGAAGTGTTTACGTGCTTAAAATGCCCCCTGCTCTCACCTTCACCCCCTCACCTCTACCAAATGCCCCGTCCACTTCTATCAACTTAACCGATCTTCCCCTACGCTTGGGACCTCACCAATGCCCAGGCCTAACGCACCCGCCTAAGCGACTCGATCTATCCAAAATAAATCCGTCCCGCCACCTAGAGACAAACTCAATCCGTGCCCCTATCACAATCAAAACCATCATCGCCATACCTACCTTCCATATTGGGACCCCATCCTCTACCTTACATCAATATATCATACCTCCCGCGCTTTTCTTCAAAACAACCTACGCCTTCCGCACCCATACAGTAAATTCCAGTGGTATAAGCAACACCGCACTCCGCGTATCCTCGTCCCACCTATCAACCCTAAACAAATTCCATCATCAAAAGATTTGTTTTCGGTCACTCCTATTTCCCGTGGTTGTTTTCTCGATACCACATCATCTCGCGGCCTCATCATCCAACATAGCTTCGCGCAAAGAAAGAAATCACGTTTAGTGAAAACCACGTATCAACACCCCTCGGCTAAACCACCACCCGTGCGAACCAACCACGCCCAAACATTACCAAAACCCGCACAACCAATACCCTCATCCTCTTCCGATTTTGACCCACTCAAAGGATCTTACGCCAAAATCCTTGCTATGTTGGTGGAGAATGCGACCATTTCCCTACCTCCACTTAGACCTTATGACCCGTCTAAACCCCGACCTATGGGTTACGATGAGTCTAAAATCTGCGCTTATCACCGCACACCAGGACATGATGTGGAGGGATGCAAAGCTCTAAAACCATCCTTCGTCAAATCACCTCTCCTGATAGAAAGATTAAGAAAGACAACTTACGAAGGGAGAGACCTTTAGTTTCCATTCCCTCTCCTATACCATCTGTCCCCGCCTCACCAAGATCTATCATTATTACAACCCCACCTCTCAAGACCATGAGTTATCCCAACCATCTTCCTTATCTCAGTCTACGAGATTAATATGATTAGTGTCGCTACTCGAGGCGTAAAAAAACAATGGGAAAGCAAAAGAAAACACACTGCGGCATCTCTTTCTCCGTCAAACATCCCGATTGCACCACCACCTAAAGTGGTCATTCGCGACCCGCCTATCCCGCCTCTAATGGCATTGCCACCGAAATATGATTAAACAAATTTTCACCAATCACCCGTAAAATGACACCGTATGATCTCATTCGACTTCAATCTCATCGACAAGCTCTCGTTGAGATCCTTCAAGGGATAGAGGTTTTACCTAATGAAACCCTGCCTGTTGCCTCCATTCTAACACCCAATCACGTTGCTTCTCTCACCAAACAACCCACTGCCCCAACCACTTCGCCTCTCGTACAACAAGCTGCGCAGCAATGGCTCAAGACGAAATTGTTGACTTTGGTACAAAGATCCCGACCCTCGCTTCTTTTCATCTCGCCTACATCCGGACATTCGGTACGCGTGTTATGATTGACGGGGTGCTAGCCTAAACATCATCTCTTCAAAAGCCTTCCAACAAATGAATATCCCTTCTAGTTGCATGTGTGCCAACCCCATCATGTCATGCGGTCATTCAATGACGCTATTACTTCTACCTTAGGCACCGTGATCCTCAACATTCGGTAGGACCACGTACTTTACCCGAACTCTTCTATGTCTTGAGGGAGAGTTCCAATATAATATATTGCATGGGTCGCCTCGATCCGAGCCATGGGATGCGTTCCCTCAACATTACATAGATGCATAAAATTTGAGTACGAGGGGAAGTCCTACACCGTAAAAGCTGACCCTCCCCCCTTTAAAACCTGCAATATGTTATACCGCCCTAACGATGTGCTTATACCAATCAAGACACCCATAAATTCAACCCAACCATCCTCTTCAAATGTACCTCAACCATCCACCTCAACCGCGCCTACGCCTTCAACTGATGAAACCACCATCGCAAAAACCACTTCCCTTCCCGCAGCTAACATTCCAACCTCCGACCCCTTAGTAGATGTTTTTCAGCGCCTTACGCTGGGGGAGTACCGCCTATATAACGTTAGTTCTTTCCCTACCCCGCAGGAGTACGGACAATTACATGCACATCCCACCTACGACCGTCGCGTGGGGGAGGTAATCTCTCTACGACCACCCCATCGCGCACTAACCTAACGTATGGGGTGTTGACGCATCCTCCATTACCCCGAACCTCCTCTTGGTGTGGTTCCTTTCCAATCCGATTTTCAATACTTGACAAATCGCGCTTCGCCCTCACCTTCTTGACTCACGTGCGTGGAAAGGCTTTGGTTTTGGCCTTTACGAACAAGGCCGACATACACTCATTCCCGTGACTACCCGTAAACATAATGATCGCAGTGGTCTCGGTTTTCCGAAACACCTACACAGAGACACCTCCCGTCACCGTATCCTCGGAAGAAGAAGACGCCGCCCTACCAAACCATCATCACCCACTTTGCCATCATCACCCACGTAATCTATAGACCCCGAATCCATCCCCCCTAACTTTTTTTTTTTTTTTTTCATAAATGCTATCTTCATAGGTCCTCTCACTTATCAACGCGATAATGAGGACCCATCTTCTCTTCCCCTTCTCGTATCCGCACATGATCAAAGAGGATTCGCCTTTGATTAATGTTGTTGAATGCCAGGATGATGACTCCATCCTCACTTACCTCGGCGCGGATGATTCTTATATTCAACGAGCCTTACCATCTCAAACCCAAACCATGCCGAACGAATCTACTATAGAAATCAACATCCACACGGAGGAGGATCCTCACATTGTGAAGATTGACAATCCCTTAACACATCGTAACAAGCCGCCTTTACTACCTTTCTCCGTGCTTCGCAACCAAGCTTTCGCATGGTCTTACGCCGACATGCCAGAATTGATCCTACCATTGCCGCTCCATAACATCACCCTAAACCCCGATTCCAAACCAAATCAAACAAAAATTGAGAAAATGCATCCACGCATTGCTCTCTTGGTCAAAGAGGAGCTCCAACGACTCCTTCTCTGCTTCCTTCATCTTGCCTATCGACTATCCTCAATGGATTTCTAACATCGCACTCGCACTAAAGCGACAGGGGGACTTCGGATATGCACAGATTTCCGGATCTTAACCTCGCTTGCCCTAAGGATGACTTCCCTTACCTAGCATTGACCAACTTGTTGATCTAACCGCAGGTCATGAGATGCTCTTCTCATGGATGGCTTTTCAGATACAACCAAATTTTGGTCGCCCCCGCCGATCAACACAAAACCGCCTTCATAACTCCTCGGGAACCTTCGTTATCGTGTCATGCCATTTGGCCTTAAGAATGCTTGGTGCTACCTATCGCGGGCTATGACCTACATTTTTCATGACATTATGCACACTATCCTCAAGATTATGTCGACGATCTTCTCGGCAAGTCTAAACATCGTAGTGAACATCTCGATGTTTTAACCATTATTTTTGATCGCTGCTACAATATTCTCGTCCGCCTTCAACCAAAGAAATGTGTCTTTGTGTTCTTTCGAAAAACTTCTTGGCTTTATCGCCTCTTTGCGTGGCATTGAGGTCGATCCATCTAAAGTCAAAGCTATCCTAGAAATGCCCCCACCCAAAAATCTCAAACAATTGCGTAGTTTACAAGGTAAGCTCCAATCTATCCGACGCTTCATCTCCCAACTCTCTGATCGGTGTCAACCTTTTCATCACCTTCTTAAAAAGGACATTGCCTTTCAATGGAGTGAGGAGTGTCACCAAGCCTTCGAAGCTCTCAAATCCTATCTCTTGCAGCCACCCGTGCTTATCCCACCCCAGGACGACCGCCCTTTCTACCTTTATCTTTCCGCCACTGACCATGCTATAGGTGCTATGCTCGCACATCGGATTCGGCACACGACGAGAACAGCCGCTTATTATATAAGTCGTACTCGTGATTATGAGACTAGGTATACACATGTAGAAAAATTGTGCCTTGCCCTATCATTTGTAGCCACCAAACTCCGACATTACCTCCTGAATCACAAAACTTTTGTCATCACCAACACAGACCCCATTCATTATATGTACGCCAAACCGCATCTAAACCAACGTATCGCTCGATGGCTTATGCTCCTCGCTGACCTTGACCTTGAATTCGCATAAATGTAAGTCAATCAAAGGACAAACTCTTGCACCAACTTGGAGGCCCCTTTACCTGGGGAACAATTTACCAATTTTACCTTCCCGACGAACTCATCGCCACTCTTTCACTCCGGAAGAGTCGTATCAAATGACCCTCTTCTTCGATGGATCTAAATGCCAACGTGGTGGAGGAGCCGGCGTTGTTCTCATTCCTCTCGACGCTGAACCTATGCCTCTTTCATTCCGGCTTGATTTCCCTTGCACTAATAATACAACGGAATACGAGGCCCTTGTTCTGGGTCTCCAAGTTGCGTTACACTTAGGCATCAAATCTATCAACATTTTTGGCGACTCTCAATTGGTAGTCAATCAAGTTATGGGCGTCTACCAATGCAAAAATGAGGAACTTCAAAAATACAAACACTACGTGGATTCACTTCTAGCCTTATTTACTCACTATTCTATACAAACCATTCCACGCTCCACTAACAAATTTGCGGACACTATGGCTTGCTTAGCCTCGCAAATTCCCGCCGCACCAACTAACTCTGAATTATTCGTCGTGGTCCAACAACTTTTTGTCCCATCCTATTCAACCCCGGTAGTTTGTACGATAAATACTGTGTCTACTAGTTCGCAGGATACCTGGTACCACCAATTTCACGACTACCTTACAATCTCTGTCCTCCCACCTGACCTTACTAGTAACGGCAAACGTGCTTTTCTTAAAAGTGTTTCACGTTATGTTGTCATGGGGGACTCTCTATAAACGTGGCTTTGATGGCATCCTCCTTCGCTATCTAATCAAGGCGCGAGGCCACTCATACCATCCAACAGTCCATGACGGTATTTGTGGTGGACATTTTAGCTGCTTGCTGCGGGCCAAACGAATCCTTCGCCTTGGTTATTATTGGCCTACTCTCAATAACGATCGCTACGAATATGTTAAGCGTTGTGTTATGTGTCAACAACATGCCAACCTTCAACATACTCCTAGCCACCCGCTCCAGTCGCCGAGATCTTTGCCCTTCTCACAATGGGGTTTAGACCTTATTGGTGAGATTCACCCGACCTCTTCACAACGCCACCGATGGATAATCACAATGACCGAATATTACACAAAATGGGTGGAGGCTATTCCACTCATTTCAATCAAAAAGAAAAATTGTCGAATTCATTAACCATCACATTATCTCGCGCTTTTGGTATTCCTCATCGCCTAATAACAGATAATGGTAAATCTTTTAAAAACAAGTTGTTGCAAGACCTTTGCGACAACTTTGGTATCAAACTTAGCTTCTCATCACCCTACTATCCACAAGCCAATGGGCAAGCCGAGTCCTCTAATAAAACACTAACCAAAATCCTCATGAAAGTTGTCAATGAATCCGGAAGAAATTGGCACGATCACATCCCCTTTGCCCTTTGGGCTTATCGCACTAGTATTCGTACCTCCACTAATGCCACACCTTTTTCTTTGTATACGGTACCGAGGCTGTTTTGCCTCTCGAAATACAAATACCCTCCCTTAGAATATCTCTTCAGGATATTCTCACCAACGATGATTTCCGCCAAGAGCGGTTAGCCCAATTGGAGCTTCTTGACGAACGCCGTCTTACAGCTCTTGATCACCTTCAAATCTATCAAAAACGCATTAAACGTGCTTATGATAAGCGACTTCATGAGCGTACTTTTAAGGTTGGTGATCTTGTCCTCAAAGAGAATCAACATGTAACCAAACTAGAAAAGAGCAAACGTGGAAAATTTGCTCCCAATTGGATTGGGCCTTATATAATCACTCACACCTATGGATCTGGTACTTATCGTTTAGCTTCGCTTAATGGTAAACCTGAGCCTGAGCCCCTTAATGCCTTGCATCTTCGACCATTCTATTGTTGAAATTAGTGTTATATCACTTCTTATCCGCCTACTGCTCGTCCCTTGAGCTCCCATACCACCACATGCACTTGTTTCCTACATCTCGAAATAAAATCAAGCTCACCTCTCACCTCCCCTTAACGATGCCTTCCCCTTTTTAGTCTAGTCCATGACTTCAACGTATTAAAATAAGCCGTATTCTTATGGGATTTTCTTGAGTCAAACTTCCTACTAAACTAGATGCTTCACGCTAAAAAGAACATCTAGTCATCTAAATTAAATATAGACTGCTCCCTCGAAGGACAACTATATGCCAAATTATTGCTGCTATTCTCTATATATAGACTCGCTCCCCCAAGGACAAATATGCACTAAAATCATATCTCGCTACTATAAATAGATCGCTCCTCGAAGGACAGCTATACACAATAGCCAGCCTTTCTAGCAGGCTTCTCGCATCGATCACCTTCGTGAAGACCTCAAGAATAATACAATCAATATCCTCAGAGACTTCCCGCATCGATCGCCTACATTCAATAAAATAAAAGCCTCATTCAAAAGGACTTTTGAGTCATGGACTTGTCTATTTAGGGTAGGTTCTCTTCGCGTAACACTCACTTTGTAATAAGTTCTCTCAACCTCACCCTATACCATCCACCTCACCTCACCATTTGTTTCAACTCAAGGGACGTAATGTACGCTCGATATATCATGGTGATCACACAACTCTTTTCACCTATTGACTTCTTGCCTATGCACGGTACCTAGGGCTCCAAGCTCGTTCTACGTTGTGTGGTTTGTTTAGCTCTTTTCACCTACGGAGCACTCTTTCTGCTTTGCCTCGCATCTAGGATTGTGTGTTGACCTTAATCAGGACATGGTTCCCTTCTACTTGGGTAGGCTAACTTTCGCTTCCCTTATACCTTTTACAACATCACCAATTCATTACCAACACCATCAACCTTACCTTTACCAATCTTAATATTTTTACCAACCAACCAATTGCCTAAACCGTACCAAATTGCCTGAATTCACCTCTCCCTGATCCTAAGGGAGAACTACATCGGTCTGAGGCCCCTCCTTGCTTTGTGCAATGGGCTATGTAGGCAGCACTTCGGAGACATGGGGTCTCCCAAGGTTAGCTCGACCATCCCCTACCATAATCTATCATGTGTGGTATAATAAATATTTCTGTGTATTTCTATTTAATCACATTCCTCTTTATCCTTTTTCAAAACACCAAAAGTCACAACGCAAACATTCTTATTATTATCATAACTCAAATCAACATACATATTCAGCTTTATTTAGATGTTAAACAAATACATCTTCTCTATCATCGACACGCAGTCGTGCAAGCATCCTTATTTATTCTTATACCTTGCTAACATTTACTCGCACCCTCACGCCTCATCCCGAACTAGGTGATGATCGTGATCGCCGACCCTCTCGCCGGCCTCTCTCGTCCTCAAAGGTACCATGATCGCTATCCTCGGTACCACCCACCTATCTCCCGCCCGTGACTCTCTCTCCTCTTGTAACATATGAATATGCCCTCTCGCATGGAGGACTCCAGCCTCTAGTCTCCCCATAATCTATAGCCTCGTGACTCACAAACCCCTCAATCCTCTTGTCTCATTCACTGCGTTTGGAGTTTTTCGCCGAACTAAGGCCTCATAATCCTCCTCTATCTGCTAATCCGGCCTATGTCGGAACCACGTACCTAAGGCCTCAACCTACCTATTTGGCCTGACCTAAGGCCTCAACCTACCTATTCGGCCCGACCTAAGGCCTCAACCTACCTATTCGGCCCGACCCAAGGCCTCGCCCTACCCATTTGGCCCGACCCAAGGCCTCAACCGCCTTTACCACCCATTTGGCGGCCCGACCCAAGGCCTCACCTACCTATCGGCCGACCTAAGGCCTCAACCTACCTATTCCCCGACCCAAGGCCTTCAACCTACCTATTCGCCCGACCTAAGGCCTCTACCTATTCGGCCGACCCACCTAAGGCCTCGCCCTACCCATTTGGCCCGACCCAAGGCCTCCTCACCATTCGCCCGACCAAGGCCTCGGCCTACCTACCCATTTGGCCCGACCCAAGGCCTCAACCTACCTATTCGGCCCGACCTAAGGCCTCAACCTACCTATTCGGCCCGACCTAAGGCCTCAACCTACCTATTCGGCCCGACCTAAGGCCTCAACCTACCTATTCGGCCCGACCTAAGGCCTCAACCTACCTATTCGGCCCGACCTAAGGCCTCACCTACCCCCGACCTACCTCAACCTACCTATTCGGCCCGACCTAAGGCCTCAACCTACCTATTCGGCCCGACCTAAGCCTCAACCTACCTATTCGGCCCGACCCAAGGCCTCAACCTACCTATTCGGCCCGACCCAAGGCCTCAACCTACCCATTTGGCCCGACCCAAGGCCTCGCCCTCACTATTTGGCCCGACCCAAGGCCTCCCTTTACCCTTCTGGCCCGACCCAAGGCCGCAACCCAACAACTTGGCCCGACCCACGGCCGCACCACTTCCATCCCTTACCCAAAATCAACACCATACACTTTTATCCACCCATCCGGTAGTTTTTTGTTCAATCGAGCTCACCTGTTCGTGTTTTAGCATGATTAGGGTCCTTGACTTGATCTGTCGACCAACTTTTCCCAGACCTAGACCGTGACGTTTATCTCAACCAAACCAACCTTTGCACCGCCGAACATGCCTAAACGCTCTCGTACCTTACCTCGTTATATACCCCGGGCTACTTCCTATGCCTTGATACCAGTGATTATATCACCCTTGTTTGATAAACTATCGACCTTTGCCTCACATCGCTGGTTTGCTCGCCACAAAATCATGTACCCTAGTCGTACTATTGCATTTCAATATGCGTCTCGCTTCTCGAACCTACCCCACCATCTTACCATCCTCTCTACCCCATTTACCCGTTATCAACCCTATCCCCGATTTCCGCTCACTCAATCTGCGATAGATTTGAGGGGGATTACCTATACCCCTTAACAGAGTAACCACTTCATATTATTGTCCATGCAGCTTTACAAAATAAGCTACACGACAATAAGGGGCTAATGTAGACACCAAATTTGTGTCTTACGACCCCTTGTGACCCGCATCTCATCTCGCAATCTAACCTCATCACCTAAACCTTACACAATTATTTATTAATTACCTTATAATTGATAAATCCACATCACCTTACCCGCCACCTCACTTTGCCACCTCATCATGACCTAGCCCTAACCCTAAACTAACCTAATTAAGACCCATGACTTGGTCTAGACTCACATCCATAACTAATGCCTCCTTACTCGCACCCAAAGCCGACCTTCTAGCCACTTGACCAAGCCCGCAACTGATCTCTCGGGAGAAAAGTAGGGAAGGTGGGCTATTTTACTAAAAATAGCCTACTTTTTCCTTACCGATGCCGGTTCCTACTCGACCGCCGTCGGTTACGTAACCGCCATCGGTTCCCTGTAAATGGGCTCCCCAAACCAAAACAACGGATCAGAATTTCATTTGGGAGATCAGTCGAATGATTTTTGAAACAACAGAGATCATTGGGAGCGAAAACAGAGTCCAGATCTTCACTTAACCAAGCAGAGACGAGTGAAGAAACCAGTATGCTTACAGAGAGAGATATCAACTTGCATCTTCACCAAAACCAGTAAGTCATATCTTGCATGTCCTCTGTTATAACATTTCTTATGCTCTTTGAATCACAGTCCTCCTAAATCCAGTTCTGAACCCACTACTCAAGATCCCATTGCATCTAGCTGTCATTCTTTTACCCCTCATCATCTCATTTCCTAATATCATCCATAAACCAACCTTACCAACACCAAGAAACACAAACACCCCACCAAAACAATCAACCTACAGGTCCTAGACCCAACCGACGGCGGTTACCAGAAACCGGTATCGGTTACCCTGACTATAACCAGAAACCAGCCTTCTCCTACTAGTTTCAACCAAGTAATCTAATTGATATTTTGCAGTCTTTTGTGTTAATTCATATTAGCAGGGGAACTGACCACCTTCGAAAGGAAGTTTTATATTTCCTGGGCCCAAGGCAGTTTCCTCATTTATTGTTTAATCAAAATCTTGTGGTCTTGTGTTCTTATTTGCAGGTAGTCCTTCCAAGACAAAAAGGAGTTCTCCGCAATCAGCCTGATCTTTCTCTACGGTACGCGCACACCATCTCGACATTCTACAGGTATTCCTCCTAGCACCTAACTCTTATCTGTTTCTAAAAGGAACGAAAAACAATGTGATGCAAGGTTTTGAGAGGCCTAGGAAATAAATGATGAATGGTAGCTTCGTATAGATGCTACAGCTGGTAAAGATGTATAGATGCAACCGGATGGTAGCATGTATATATGATATCGTCTGTAGCATGTATGGATGCTACCGTCGGTAGTATGTGTTTGGACTTTATCAACTGGAAGCATGGTGACACGGATTATACAATTGGGTGGAAGTATAGTCAAGCACCGATAACATCCATTTTCTACTAGATGGTACAAAAATCCATTCTGCCAAATGATAGAAAAATCATGCTACCAACTGGTAGCAAAGGTAGTTAGTGGATGGATTGTGATGGAGTAGGTCAAGGCATTGTTATAGATGTTGGAGGTATGGATGCTACTCAATGGTAGCATAGAATTTTGCTATCGACCGATGCTCAAGAACATGCACGGCCAACATTAAAAATGTAAAGAAGAACTTATTGCAACCATTCGGTAGAAATCATGTTGCGACTAGCTAAATCCAGAGCATATTACCACCGGTAGTACAGTTATATTACAATCATCGACACCAAAGGTTAAAATGCATTTGTCCAAGAATGTAAAATATCAATGATGGGTCGAGCATCAATGAATGTAGTCTTGATTAGCCCAACGACTAGTTTAATAAGGTATGACACCCATTTCTTCTACAACAAGCAAGATACCATTGGGAAATGAATTAGTAAGGCTACCCATACCTATTTTTAGATATTTAATGTAGGTGGTTTGTTTTGGAAGAAAATTCAAATTTCCTTCTCTATATAATATAAATCCCCTTCATTTGTGAGGGGGTGTTATAAAATGTAAAGGAACTCTGTCAAAATTGTTCTAGAACTTTTATGAGTTGCGAGCTTGATTTGGGCATTTTGTAAGGTGATTCTTGCCTTATTTCCTATATTGTAATGAATTGTGCATCCTTTTAAGCAATAAAATTCATCTTTTATGGGTCATATCTTTCCTATCTTGTGTTGTCTTGAATTTACTTTCCTTTCATTGCATTGGCATATATATTGTGTATATCTTTTTATCTTAGCAGGGTATAAATTTGTTGTGCTCCACAAAATTGGTGATTTGAATGTTGTTTTAAATTATGGCACTTATGTCTACCCTTTCCTGTTTCATTTTTCTCTCATTTTCACTCACTAGAATATCTCCACCCCTTATTATTGGTGATATCACTACCCTGTAGTTTAGGATTTTAATTTTACACATCTCCACTTCTCCTTCATTCCTTGGAATCATAGATTAGTGTTAGATAGCTGAATTTTCCTTTCTAGAAGTAGTTTTAGCATTAATAATAGGTAGAGGAAGTCAACCTTCTCTGAAATTGAGTTGGATTGCAAGTCCCAAAATTTGAGACAGCCCCATGTTGCCTCAAATTCTTAGATCAATATGATTTGGGATGGGTGCAAATTTGAGTTCCAATAGTTTTGGCATGTCACGGTGGGACCAAAGATTTATCTTTATTTTTGTTGAGTTTTGTCATGTGACTCAACAATTTTCAACCTTTTAAGGCTTATATCTACACATATTGCGAATCTAACCTTCATATCAACTAGTTTCAGTAGTCAAGGACCTCACTTTGATGAGAAGAATCTAGACAAGGTCAAGAACAGCGAAGAAGGAGATTTTGAATACCTATAGTTTTCACAAAGGAGAAGAACAAGAGGTAGAACTATTCAAATTTCACCTTCACCACCAAATAGGACTCTGTATACACCATCTCCTAGTAGTCCCTTCTTGTTATCTACTAGAGTTATGAGACCTATTATAATAGAACAATAGAGCAATTTACCATTTGTCAACTTCATTCGTATCAGCCATATTGCTCTTAATGCACAACATATAATGAAATTACTTGATTAATTATGATTATCACTAGCAATAGAACACCAAATAACACAATATTGTAGATAAATTCTCTCAATATGAAATTATAATAGCTTGGCCACTTTGAGGGGGCAACCTCCAGAACATATAATAAGACTCAAATACTCAACATAATGATCATCCACTACCTATAACCCATATTTATACTATTCCTATGCTATGGCCATCAGCAAGGCTGACCAACCAATGATAATAGATCATATATAAAAGAGATACATCATGATATTAAGTTATGATAGCAACAAGTCAGCTATATCCATCCCATGTAAGATATATAATTAAGGGCATAACATGCCCCTCCCCTTCAAAGCAACATTGTCCCCAATGTTGGGAAGCCCTAGATGCTACTACATGAATGCTTCATCTTCCCATGATGCATCCTCAATATTCATATTCTTCCACTTGATTAGGTACTCGGTAATGACTCTGGTCCTCAGTCTTTTGGTGCATGTCTAAAGAATGCCTTCAGGTTCCAATATGATCCTTCCTTCCTCGTCTAGTTCCGGAAGCACTGATTGGGTGGAAATGTGCTACCCAATAACTTTCTTTAAGCAAGAAACATGGAATATTGGATGTATTCTACTTCCTAGAGGGAGCTCTAGCTTATATGCCACACTACCAATTTTCTACAAAACTTGGTAAGGACCATAGTATTTAGGAGCAAGCTTATTATCCTTTTGTTGTTGTTTCAAGGATAATTGCTTATATGGCTGTAACCTTACAAAAACAAAGTCTCCCTCTTCAAAGTGTCACTCACTCCTATGTTGATCAGCCTATTGCTTCATACGGTTTTGTGCCCGTGCCAAATTTTCTCTAAGACTAGAGAGTACCTCATGTTGATGTTGAATGTGATCTTCAACTGCTCTCACCTTTGGTTTGACCTTCAAGCTAGATATGAGTGATGGAGGATGGTACCCATAAAGTGTCAGAAATGGAGAAATTTTAGAGGAGGTATGAAATGAAGTATTGTACCACCATTCTGCCAGTGGCAACCATTGCACCCAATGTTCTTGTTTATCTGAAGTAAAACATCGAAGATATCCCTCTAAACATTTATTTACCACCTTAGTTTTCCCATCTGATTGGGGATGATAAGAGGAACTCTGGGCTAGTTGGGTACCTAGACAAGAGAACAAATTAGTCCAAAAGTTACTTGTAAATATTGGATCACAATCACTTACTATAATTTTTGGCGTGTCATGGAGCTTTTAATCGTATCCATAAAAGAGATGGCAATTGTACTAGTTGTGAAAGGATGAGCCATGGCACAAAAATGAGCATATTTGGTAAGTCTGTCTACCACGACCATGATGACACTTTTCCCTTCTAATTTAGGTAATCTTGTGATGAAATCCATTGATACCTCTTCCCATCTCTCACTAGGAATAGACAGAGGTTGGAGAATACCAGGTGTCTTAATGGTCTTTCCCTTATTTTTTTGCAAACCAAACATTCTGCCGTAAATTTTTGATCATCTCCTTTCTACCCCTCCCAAAAGAAATCCTTCTTAACTCTATGATATTTTTTCAGGCCCCAACATGGCCACCTATTGGAGAAGAATGTAGCTCTAAAATAACATGGTGTTTAAGTGTAGAGTTCTTACATAGATATAACCTATCTTTATACCACAATGTATCCCCTTCCATATAAATTGATCTGATATGGACAGATCTACTTAGAGATTTTGAATGAGAGTATGTGTGGTTACATCTTTCTTCCATTCTTCTCATGCTTGATCTACCCAATCTACATGTAGTATAGAGATGGCACATAACAATGCTTCGGCGACTCATCCCTCCTAGATAGAGCATCAATGACCAAATTTTCCTTTCCTTTCTTATAAACAATCTCAAAGTCATATCCCAACATCTTAGTGACCCATTTTTGTTGTTCTTCTGAAGATAGACATTGTTCTAAGAAATATTTCAAACTATCATGATCAATTTTTACCTTAAAATGTCTACCCATCAAGTATGGTCTCCATTGTTTGACTACATGTAGTATTGCCATCATTTCCTTTTCATATGTGGGTTTTAACAAATTCTTTCCTTTTAGTTGTTGGCTCTCAAAAGCAATGGGGTGTCCTTCTTACATTAGTACTACTCCGATTCCATTTCCTGAAGCATTGCACTCAACTACGAAAGTTTTGGAGAAATATGGGGTTACCAATACTGGAGTGGTGCACATAGCTACCTTCAATTTTTCAAATGCCCTAGATGCTTCCTCATTCCACTGAAAGGAGTCCTTTAATAATTTTGTGAGTGGTGCTGCTATACTACCATAGTTTTTGACAAATCTATGATAATACCTATGAGACCTAAGAAACCTCATAATTGTTTGAGGGTTCTTGGGGTTTCCCATTCCACCATGGCCTGGATCTTGCGAGGGTCCACCTTAACACCTTCATGAGAAACAATATGGCCCAAGTATTCCATTTCCTATACCCCAAAAAAACACTTTGAAGGCTTGGCATAAAGTTGATGTTTCTCTAAGACTTCTAAGATAGTATTGATGTGATGTAAGTGTTTCTCCCATGATTTGTTGTAGATGAGTATATCATCAAAAATACTAAGACAAAATTTCTTAGGAATGGTCTAAATACTAAATTCATCAAGCTTTAGAATGTGGAGGGAGCATTGGTAAGGCCAAATGGCATCACTAGGAATTCATAATGGCCTTGATGAGTTTTGAAAGTTGTCTTATGAATATCTTCTTGCTTGACTCTAATTTGGTGATACCCAGAACGCAGATCTAGTTTTGTAAAATAAATGGCACCATGCAACTCATCTAATAAATCATCAATGACAGGAATAGGAAACTTATCTTTGATAGTGAACTTGTTAAGCTCTCTGTAATCTGGACACATGTGCCATCTTCCATCCTTGCGATGCACCATCACCATGGGAGTAGAATAGGCACTTTGACTGTGATGAATAATACCCATTTCCAACATTTCCTCCACCATCTTCTCGATCTCACTCTTTTGCACATATGGATATCTATAAGGCCTGATGTTGGGGGGTTGGCTTCCTGGAATCAACTAAATAGCATGATCATGCTCTCTTTCAGGTGGCAATCCTCTTGGTTCCTTGAAGACAACTACATGTTGATTAATAACCTTTTGAAGATCAGGATGTAATACCTTCATTTGTGGTTGGACTTCTATAGAGAATAATCATGCTACAAAACCTTCAAACCCCTTTTTAAGAATCTTCTGCATTTGGTGAGAACTCACCACTAGAGGATCTTTAGCTTGTAGACCTTGAAGTTCAAATTTTTTACCCTCAGAATGAAAGCGCATGAACAATTCCTAGAAATTTATCTCTATGGTGCCCAAGGTAGTGAGCCACTAAACACCTAAGAAAATATCAGCTCCACCCATGGGAATAGAAAACATCGTAGATTCCAATGTGTAATCACCCATCATGATTTTGACTTTATGGCATTTACCTAAACATTGGACTGTGCCACCATCTATAATCATTACTTGAAATTCAAGTGTTGGGTAGATGAAACAATTTAGTCTTGTTGCCAACTTATGATTGATGAAATTATGTGTGCTCCCTGAATCAATCAAGACTGTTACCTTCTGCTTCTTAAGATAACCCACAACTTGAAGGGTTTGTGGAGTACTAATACCTGATAGAGCATGGCATGAAATAGTGGGCTGAGGATCTCCAGATTCTTCCTCTAATTTTTCCACTTCCTCTGTTGATGTTGCCTCATATTCTTCCTCATCACCAGATCCTTCAATGTAGAACAATTTTTTCTCAGAACATTTATGATTTGGTCCATATTTTCTATCACAATTAAAGCATAACCCTTTGGCTCTTTTTTCTTCAATTTGTTGAGGTGTCAACCGAATTGGCCGAGGGTAAGAAGGAGACAAGGTGTTACGATCTTTTATGCTAGAAAAGGTCTACCTTCTACTGGAAAGAAATTTTTCCTCTACTCGACGTGCCATGATAATAGAATTAGCAACCTTGAGTGGGTTAAACATGTGTACCTCATGCTCAATGTGGTCCTTAAGACCCCCAAGAAATAGGTCATTCAAATACTCTTCTGTAATATCCTCCACACGTAAGGAAAAAGTTTGGAATTGATGGACATACTCCTTAACTAAACCAATTTGGTGTAACTTTGCTAATTGGATGAAGTAATTCTTAGAAACACTAGAACTATAGTGTAATTGAAGCTCTTCAGTGAACACTATCCAGGTGACATTTAGGCCATTCTTCTACCTTTGAGCACATAACCAATGATACCAAACAAATTGATTAGGTTCTAGGTATAAGGATGCCATAGTTACCTTTTGTCCTCCTGGATCTGATGGAGATAAAAGAAATTTTCCATTTGGGTAATCCAATTGAGTGGATCCTTTCCATCAAATTTATGCATTTCAAATTTTGGAATCATGCCCCTCCATTGGTGAGAAGATCCACTTGAATGATTAAAGGATCCTCCCTGATTTGAGTGATTTGGATCTGTGTGACCATTTCTAGTAGAACCCATATGACTAGCATTGGAAGTTGTATTAGAAATAGCATTCAACAACTCCTGTTGCATTGCATGAAAATCCTTCTGAATCTCACTCCTAAGGCTACCTTTCAGTTGATGAAGCTCAACATTAAGGTCATCCTTACTCACCATATTGTTTACCCTTTCTTGAAGTTGGATGACCACCTCAGATACTCCCAAACTAGTAGAATCTGAAGCCATATCTTCCTTATTTGGGGTCATTCCTAGAGTTTCTTGTCCTTTTCCTTGGCCTCGGGTAGATCTACCAGCCATGACAAAGGATGTGGGCCTAGGGGTAGACTTAATAGGGCAGAATTTTAGGGTTTAGGGTTTCGTAATTTTTTTGGCTGAATATAGGAATTTATAAAATAGAAACCCTAGCTATTTTTTGGAGGGGTTTCCAAAAATATAAGAAATTTGAAAATTTTCCAAAAATTACGCCCTAGGGAGCCAAATTATGAATAAATATAGAACCATAATAACTTTTGCAAAACAAGTCAAAACTTATTGAAATTTGGAGAGAATCTTACTTGACTTATTTCACCACACCACAAAAAACATTGCATAAAAATTCGCTACCAATCTTGAGATATAGTTGAACCTTTAGAATTAGGGTTTGACGTGTCCTGACCGAGATCAAGCTCTGATACCACTTGTAATGAAATTACTTGATTAATTATGATTATCACCAAAAATATAACACCAAATAACACAATATTGTAGATAAATTCTCTCAATATGAAAGTATAATATCTTGGCCACTTCAAGGGGGCAACCTCCGAACATATAATAAGACTCAAATACTCAACATAATGATCATCCACTACTTATAACCCCTATTTATACTATTCCTATGCTATGTCCATTAGCAACGCTGACCAACCAATGATAATAGATCATATATAAAAGAGATACATCATGATATTAAGTTATGATAACCTTGCAACAAGTAGGCTATATCCATCCCATGTAAGATATATAATTAAGGGTGTAACACAACATGATATCCCTGTGGTAGCTTTGAAAAATATCCCTTTATTCACTAGGGAAAATCATACCACTCCAGTTGACCATATGCAAGACATTTCCAATGTTTTTTTTTGTTCATCAAATTAATGAACATGATGTAGCTATCAAGCTATTAGCTTCTTCATTCAATGGTTCGGGAATTTAGGATCGGGAAAAATTACTAATTGTGATGATTTTAAAATAGCCCTTTGCAATCAATTCATGGAAAAGCCAGAAGACCTCCCTTTGTTATAAAAATGACAACTATAAAGAGGGCTCCCAATGAGCTCATGACAGACTTCACTTTCAAATTTCATAAGTTATGGGACGAAATTCCATCCTAGTGAAACCAACTCCAAAAGGTGTTTTTATTTAATTTTTAAGAGCATTAAATTCTAATATTGTTGTCATGATGCATCCTATGGGGGTTTAATATTTCTTAGGGCCTATTCAATAGCCATTAGAGCTGAAAATTTTCTAATACAAGCCAAGAGACTAGCTCCTAAACCACCTATGCCTTTGTACTTATAATTACCTCAAGTTGCTCAACCCTTTATTGCTCCTATCCTAGAGTAGAATTCCCAACCCACTGTCTCCACATCATACTCTCCCAAAAAAATGATGATGAAGGGATGAATTCCTTGATAATAAATTTTTCTAACAAATTTATATCCTTGGAAAAACAACAAGCCCAATCTTATAGGAATTATTCTAACTAGGGAAATCTTCAAACCAAGGTTATCATTAATTTAGGGACCAATAGCCTAATAAGAGATATGGATAAAATATACAAAATAATAGGTAACATCATCAAAATCCACCTCTTCCAAGATAAATAATTATTCCTCCCCAGTTACTTCCTATTGCTATCCCAAGTCAAGCATTGGTTTCAGTGCAAAACAACATAATTCAAGAAATAGATTGGTGTTTCCCATGAAACCAGCCACATAATAAACTTATTTATGCAAATTCATTGCATGATCAAGCCTTCAAGGTTCAAAATTATTCCAATCAGAAATAACCATTGGTAGAAACATCCAATCCTAATGTGGAAGGAGTCTAAGAGGTCAATCATGACATCAATCTCATGTTCTTTGGGGTTGAATATTTTTATACAATAAATCAAGTAGTGGGAAGTTCCAGTAAACCTCATAATAATGTTGATGATAATACAAGTTCTAAGAAAAGGATTTTGTATTCTCAACTTTCTTCTTCTTCTAATCAAGGCAACGTTGTTAACAAGGAAAATAAAGTTTGAATAGATAAAAATAGATTGCCCAAGGTTCCTAGCAAGGAAGTTACTTCCCAACCAAATATTCCTTCCCTAATCTTGTAGCAACCAAGGAAGTAGTATCTTGTACCAAAATTTAGAAGTCTATGTGTTTTCCTTTCAAAATTGTTGAGAAGATGAAGAAGAAAAATGTCAATGTGAAAATGTGGGATGCTTTGGCTATTCCATCACAAAGGGACCTTCTATGTGAAGCTCTCAAGCAACTTCCCCAAGCTGATCCAATTATTCAAAAGACTCATGATGTTGTCAAATTGTGACAAGAAAACAAAGAAAATGTAAAACAAAATTCAACAGCCCACCACCCTTTTATATGTCCTTAATTGTGGGAAAACATCTAGTTCATAATTGTATGATTGATTCAAGGGCTAGTACTTCTGTAATTCCCAAAAATATTGTTGATATCCTAGGTCTTAAGTACAACCCTATTTCTAAAAGTGTCCTACAACTTGATGGCTCAACTGTTAGTGTCTTAGGAGTGTAAAATTAACCCTTAATGCTTTCCCAAGTCTAACTATAACCCATGATATATCAATAATTGACTTTCCTCCCATGTTTTCCATTTTATTTTCAAGAGACTTCACTATCGAATTAGGTGGATATTTTTCTTCAGATTGGTCTCATATGCTCCTAAGAACTAGATATGGTACAATATTTACCATACAAGCTAAGCCTATATTTTCTTATCATGTTGAGTCTTATGACCCCACCCCTATGCAAGAAAATTTTGTAGTACAAGAAAGTAAAGAGCATGAGTCAATTTCATAATAACATCTTGTTTCTCCTTCAATCCATCACCTTTTATTAGATGAATGGGAAAAACACTATGAGTTTGATCCTTATGACACAACTTTGGAAACTAGACTTAGAACCTACTGCATTCTTGAAGAATGATATGTTATGCCTACACCACTTAATAAATAAAAGGATAGTTCTTATAGATTGTGGAATATTTTCTTTGATATTTCTAGAAGTAGAAATGGAGCTAGGGTAGGTGTTGTGCTAATTTCTCTTATTAACTAGAAATTCTTCTTTGTTTATAGATTACAGTTTACATGTTCTAATAATGTGGCAAAGTATAAGGCATTAGTACATGGCCTTCAAATTTTAGAAAAGAGGAAAATTAATGCATTGCAAATATTTGGGGTCATGGAATGTCTCATCCACCAAGTTAGAGGTAAGTGTGCCAAAAGAGTAGGCTTTTGAAAGCTTATAAACATAGATTTTGGGATCTTCTGGAGATTTTTGATGCTCTTAATTTGTAGTTGGTTCCAAGGAAATTGAACTAGGATTCAAATGAAATGGCAACCTTGGTTCTCAATTTTCACCCGCTAAGGATCACATTAAAGGAAATGAGAAACATATAAAGGTGGTGTTAATGTCATCCATTCTAGACAATGAAAATAGCTGGAAAGTATTTGACAACGATGAAAAAATTGTGCAATTTATCTAAAATGAGGCTGAATTTTATTCAAATATGCAATCTAATTTGCATGATAGTTATGGTGACCAAATTATTCATCTGAACACAAAAAAATTCTGGAGGGATTGGTCACTTTGGAGAATATTTTCAATCATGATGATGAATTTAGAGGAAAGGAAAAGAATATAACAACAAGGAAAGAAGACTGTCAATAAGTTACAATTTCACAAGGAAGGGAACTTCTATTTAGAAAAGTATGTGATGAGAATGAGAAGCAATATTTTATCTACTTGTGTCATAAATTTAATGATGTATTCTAGTGGGATTATAAAGATCTAAAGGTGTTTAATCCATTCATTGTCCAAAATCCCATTGATATTGATCCTAATGTTAAGCCAATTAGATAAAATTAGAGGCCATTTCACCCCAAGATAGAGCCCCTCATGAGGAAGGAGTTACTCAGGCTTGAATCGAGATCAAAGTTAGGGAAGAGGATCAATTCAAGACTACATTTACAACAAAATGAGGAACATATTCTTGTCAAAAAATGCCTTTTGGTTTATCAAATGTAGGTGCTACATTCCAAAGAGCAATGTGCATTGCTTTCAAAGGTTATATCAACAAATTCATCCTTGTCTATTTGGATGAAATTACCATTTTCCCAAAGCAGAGAAAATATCATATAAGCCATCTTGAGAAGTTATTTGAGAGATGTAGAGAATATGAGGTGCCTCTTAACCCCAAGAATAGTAATTTTTAGTCCCTAGGGAAATATTTTGGGACACATTGTTTCAAAGGATGGAATTTTCATTGATCTAGAAATAATATCAGCTCTCTCTCTCTCTCTCTCTCTCTCTCTCTCTCTCTCTCTCTCTCTCTCTCTCTCTCTCTCTCTCTCTCTCTCTCTCTCTTCCAAATCACAAGAAAACCTTGCAATCTGTTGGTCATCAAATAGGACTTTACGAAGAGCAACAAATCGGGGACAAGAAGTCCCTCCTCTTTAATGGGAGAGGTTCCCTTATTCAAAACGAACCTATTTACAAATATACAAAACACGATTTTCTCGGTTGAATTTGGATATTACGAAAGTGTTTACTATAAAGATCATCAATTACAAAAGGACCGAGGAATGAGAGTACAAGAATGAGCGAGAAAGGCAACATGCGAATTATAAATAACAGAGTAATTCTTTATATATGTGAAGTTACAATGAATTGAAAACAAGATCATTCAGTATCATATAAATAAGATGGAATTTAAAGACACAAAGTTCTCAAATAACATCTCGCGAACACAAAGTTTCTTAACATAACACGATTCATTAATCAAGGACACAAAGTTCCTTCTTGGTTATACAAGATCACCATGCTTGCAAAGTTGAAGAGTATGCAATCAGCAAGACTAACAAACTGGAGACAAATGATCTTCACAAAATTTAAATGAAAGCTTAGAGATAATAGAGATCAGCTAGATAAAGAATGGAAAGCCCTTCTGTATTGATTTCTTCATGATCTATTTACACTTTTAGAAAAATAAACCAAGTTCTTCCCCTTTCAAGAATGGCATAGAGAGGCCATTATATAGCTTACAAATCAGTTACTCTTCGTAACCGCTTCTTTCAACCAAGAATAGTTAAGGACTGCCAACCGCAATACCTCAACTTTTTACAAAGAAAATGGAAAAAGAATGGGAAGAAGAGAAAAGAATAAGGAGAAGGAGACAGGTGGTCAGTTACTGGGAGGGACCCACTGACTTCAAAATCCACTGCCTGAATCTTTTCAACACCTCGGCTATGTCTCTGCCACGAGGGACTGACGTGTTGGCCGTAGACTGACCCCAAAATCCAAGACACTTCTCCATTTCTTTATCAAACTCGACATGAGTATGATAATCTTTATTTTCTTCTTTGATGGCAGATTGAAGAGAGAAAATCTCCTTCATTTTCTCTTTGGAGATGGAACTTTCCTTGAATAAATTATCTTTGACAAAAGCTCTGAATTGAGCTTTGATTTCTTACAAGGAAAGGGGCACACCAGAAGTTTCATCTTGAAGATGACAGTGTATATCTTTGAAAGCAGATACCACCAGTGTCTTGAAAGCCTCTCCTTTCTGCCAGCTATTCTTCAGCTCTCCCAAAGCCTCCTCTAGGACTTTGATCTTCCACTCCACGCTGTAAACCCAGGACTTTGATAGATTATCCTTTGCATCATCAAAAACCTTATTCACCAATAAAATGTTCTCATCTGTCTGTCCCATGAGACGGAGGTCTACTATGCAACTGCTCTAGAGTTTGAGCTCTTTATCCATGACCCCGATAGTGGAGGAGAGCTTCTGTTGCAAATTGTTCACCTTTCCATGGAGTTTGAAAGCTTCATCAATGAAATTCAATCCTGCAACAAGCATATCTTCCACCATGGCCTCCATAGCTCTGCCATAGATAGAATACTTGTGCATGTCTTTGATACTCTGTATTTCATCTTGGCTCAAAATTACAGGAGGTGGAAGAGTAGTCAATGGGGTAGGGTCCAAAACTTTGTCCTTAGACAAAAGAGATTTGATAAAACTTGTGAGAATCTGGGCCTGCTCCTCCAACTGTTCAATAGTTTGTTTCCCTTTCTCTACCCTCCCGATGACTCTGTGGACTCAAGCTTCCTGGAGGTTGTGGATCTCGCCTTCGGGAGTAGACTCTCCCATTGCAATTCTTGAGAGCTCTAAGTCAAATGCCTATAATTCCTACTCTGATCTGTCCACTGTAGGCTTAGCAATCTCCAGGAATTGCTGACCTTGAGCATCAGACACTATTCTGGAGGTGATTTTGGCTTTCTTGGCATGAGAAGGAGTAGTGCCCAACAAGGCTGCGACAACATCAAAATTTGGCCCTGAGCTCCGAGAGGAAGATTTCCTCTTTCTACTGTCAACAAGAGGTTGAACCCATGCAAAAGAGGAAGAGGAAGCAGCAGCAGGGGCAAGAGGACCAAGAGACATAGAGCTCATGACACTCAAGGTTTGCACATCTGTGGTCTCAAGTTGAGATGTGAGTAGGGCACTGGATACAATTGCTGCTGAAGAATCAATAGCACTTGGAAGTTCAGTGCTCTGGACTTCCTTATCTTTATCTGCTGGACCTTCAGGAGCATTTGCAGGGGCTGGCACTTCACTCTCTTCACTTTCACTGAGAACAATGATGTTCTCTGGTCCCAAAGGCACTTCTACCTGTTTACTTTGAGGATCTTTTTCCACAGGCTCCTTCTTAACCTCTTTAAGTTTCTTCTGGTACACTTGAGTGGATGAAGAAGGAGTGGAAGCTGCAGGTCCTTGCGTTGATGAGGCAGGAGGGGTTTGCACAGGTGTGTCTGATATGGGAGTCGATGCTTCCCTCCTTGGTGTTGAAACATCCTTGGAAGAGGATTCTCCTGAGTGCCTTCTGAGCTCTCGAACTTTCCTGTCAAACCAGACCTTAGTCCTGACTAAGACTGGAGCAAGGATCTCACCGATCATCTTTTTCTTTCTGTTCTAATCCAAGTCCTCTAAGGGGTGTGCTTAATCACACTGTCATACTCATATGAGTATAGATCAGAATTGTCATCCTGGAGTCCTTCAGGAACTTGGTACAAGCCGAGTTCTTGGATCAATTGCAGAGAGAACCTGCCACAGTGCCTCCTCCTAGCCTCAAAATCATCTGCACAGTCAGCCCAGTAGTCTTCTGTATCTACCCTATGATGATATATTATCTTGATGTTCTGCTCAATGAACTTCTTCAAGTCGAAGCAAGTTCTTGGTTTGAAGAAATGAACAGTGATAGGGACCAGGGCTCTCTCTATATTCTGTGCGTCCAGGGCTGTTTTACAAGTGTAATTTCCCAAAGAGATGGGAAAGTGCAAACTAGAAATCTTCTTGTCTCTGCAGGTTCTGTGTAATTTGTCTAATTTCCTGCATACTTCAATCAAAGCCATCTTATCATTGCAGAACATGGGAAGCCTCAGAGGGGTGCTCTCATAGCCAGCAAGCCTGATATAAGAGAATTTTCTGAATTGAATAAAATAGGCACCGTAGTGCGATATCAGGTTCATGGCTTCATCTAAAAACCTTCTAGCAGTGTCACCCTCGAGCAGCCTGACCACGTACATGGTGAAAGCATCATTTACTCTTCTGAAATTGCGATTGCTGGTCTCTAGGGTGAACTGCGGTAGTAGGCATATATAGGATCATCCTTGTGGGCATCAATGTAAGAAAAACCAAACCATTGTCTTGATGCCACCAGAGTATACATCAGGTACGAAGTCATGTAGAACTTCTTCGTTTTTGTACATTAGACAGCTGCTCCGCCAAATTCATGCTGATGATTTCTACCCAGTTGATATTTTGAGTTCCCTCGCACACCATGCTAATGAGTGGGCACATTTAGAAATGGAACTCGTTAGTAGAAGGTAGGCCATTCACCCGAGCCAAAAGGATTATGAAATCTGACAACTCTTCATTGAAATCTGCTTGGAAGAGAGTCTTGGATAGGTGAGATGCTCCCTTCTTAGGGTTTTTAAGCCATGACTTCGCCACCCGCACCTTGCATTTGTCGCTGTCTTGGTTAAACAGGGCCTATGCTTGATCCCGGGAAACAACTATTGTGTTATCCATCTCTCTCGGGATCCTCAAAGCGAGTCTAATGGTGGCAAAGATCTAGCTTGGTGATGAGTTCCCCATGTACATTGGTTAATTCACTCGAATCAGGGTCGAAGTGAGCTCCGCATGAAAGCACTGTATCAGCACACTGTACCGAGATCGGGAAACCTCCAGCGAAAGCCAAACCACTGTCGTGAATCATCTGCGCCATAGGTGTAGGGTTTGCATCTGCCATCCTTGCCCAAAAATCACCGAAATCAAGATGACGAGCTTCACTGTCCCCAACATTGGAAACGGCAGATTCTAGTGGCGAGATTTGCTCCTGTCCCTGAAATTTGATCTTCATATTGATAGTAATTCGGAGGACAGAGACGCGAGCTTGACTTCGGGAAGGAATTACAGAGGGAAAGGATACACGCGCAGGAAATTATATTGCAAGGGTTTGAGCAAAGGATAGCATGGAAGCAGTGTGAAAAATGCAAAGGGGGGATGCCCATTATATAGCCGATTAGGAGAGAGAAAGACAATGAATGCACATTTAATACATACCTACCAATTTGAATAAGCATGATATTCGGGTAGAGCGGGAAAAATAAGCACGAATGGCACTTGGTTTATTTAGGACATGTGAGACGCGAATGCACGAAACACGCGACTCGACCGGATCAGACGAAAAGGTGACAATGGGTCCGGAAGAGCTTGGGACATTTGGGACGTGAAAGCACAAAGTACGCGGTTCGGGTGAATCGGCTGAAAATGGAACAACTTGCCTAATTTGACTTGGGACATTTGGGACAAGAAAGTGTAAAGTACGCGGTTCAGGTGTTTCGGCCGAAAATGGAACAACTTGCACAATTTGACTTGGACATTTGGGACAAAAAGTTCCGATGGGCCCGAAAAAGACAAACTTCGGGGAAATCGGCCGATCGGGGAACAGAGCGCACTTTTGAACTTGGGACACGTGGGACAAAAATGTCCGACAGGCCCGAAAAACACACAAAATGACCCAAAAACATAGATTTTCTCAATTTCATGACTTTTAACATTTTCAGTACAACAGAGAAGACACTTAAACTCAAAATTTTGAAAATTCACTTTCTTAAGAGCAGGGAATTTTGAGTGGACAACAGCTGGCTCCTTCTGGGGATGACTTGGCATAAATTCAAGGAATGGGACAAGGTAAGAACTTAGACAAACTCGGGGAAGTAGACCAGTACCTTATCCATTGGGCCACGAGTCAAAAAGCACCAATACAGAGGACAACACACCAAAACAAAAGGAAAGAAAAACGAAAACGCTGTACAGAATATACAAAGGACTCCTTAAACACCTATGACTTGAACAACTTAAGGTACTGCCCACTATAAGGAAGTGGGAGAGGAGAACCATCCATGTAATCAAGATAAAAGGAATTCTTACCAGCAAAGTGTCTGATCTTGAAAGGTCCGAGCCAAAGGGAATCGAACTTGCCATGGCTGCCACGAGGTTCATGCCTTTTATCCCATAACAACACAGTATCTCCAACTTGGAAATCTCTGAACCTGGCTTTCTTGTCAAACAGGACCTTTACCTTCTGCTGGTGAACAGATATCCTATCAGCAACCTCCAATCTATCCTCATTTAGTTTGTGAAGGTACATAATTCTCTTATCCAAAGCATCACTGAAACTAGTATCTTCAATGGCCTTCATTAGATGCAAGGCTGGCAGTTCCACTGTTACTGGCAGTTGAGCTTCTACTCCATATACCACTTGAAAAGGGGACATTCCAATAGCTCTCTTTGGCGTAATCCTATCTACCCAAAGAGCATCATAGAGCTTCTTGTGCCAATTTCATTGAGACTCATTTACTAATTTCCTTATAATAGTCACCAAATTTTTATTAGTGGATTCTGCTTGCCCATTTCCTTGAGGATAGTAATCTGAGGAGTGAGCCAAAGAAATGCCATACCCATAGCAAAAATCCATTATCTCAGTTGAAGAGAAATTCGAAGCATTATCTGTTACAATCTTATTAGGTACACCATACCTTACCAAGATGTTCTCTTTGATGAAGCTGCACACCACTTCAGAAGTAGTACTCTTAACTGGAATAGCTTCCACCCATTTGGTGAAATAGTCCATGGTAGTTAGTACATGAGTATGACCAGCACTAGAAGCAGGATTAAGTGTTCCAATGAAGTCCAAACCCCACTGTTGAAAAGGTTCTTCAATTACAACTGGCTTAAGAGGCAAAGAGGCCAATTTGGGTCTTCCCACGAAGGTCTGACAAGCCTCACATTTATCAACCCACTTGGATGCATCTCTAAACAAGGAAGGCCAGTAATATCCTCCACGAAGAATCTTGTGAGCAGTGACCGTTGATGAATAGTGCCCTCCACATGCCTGATCATGAAAAGCTGAGAGTAACTTTCTCTGCTGTTCCTTGTCCACACACTTCAAAAATCTCCCATCTAACCCATGCTTGAACAAGGTGTTTTCCCACAACACATATTGCACTGACCTCAATTTAACAGTCCTCTTTTCTTTGGCAGTTAAATGAGAGGGGCATTCCCATAGGTGAGAAAATGGGCGATGTCAGCATACCATTCATCAACTGAGCTAAGGAATAGAACGGTAGGAAGGCCAACTTTGTTCTCCAGTAATTCATGCTTAGCTCCTTCAGCAATAAGCTCACAAAGACCTTTTCCATGAACCAGCTTGGTCGGTTTGATATCAATGTCATATTCTTGGACCTTAGCAACCCAGTTCCCTCTCTTGGATCTAAATTCTTGCTGTGTGAGAATTGACTTAACCGTTGTATCTGGAACCAACACCATGGAATGAGAGTTGAGGATGTAAAAGCAAAATCATTTATGACTTTGACCACTGCAAAAGCATGTTTCTCCATCATGGTGTATTTTAACTCATGATCTTTCATAATATAGCTCATGAACGCAATTGGGAGCTCATGCTCGTTAGAGTCTTCTTGAGTCAAAATAGCAGCTAAGGTATTATCTGTGGCATAGCAATAGATAATAAAATCTTTGCTGAAATCAGGACAGGCTAAAACAGGAGTTTTAGCGATAGCTCTCTTGATACCTTCAAAGGATTCCTTTCCTTCAGAAGACCAACCAAATGTTTGTTTCCCTTTCATCATCTGAGAAATATTCAAAGTTAACTCTATAAAATCAGGGATGAACCTTCTTAAAAAATTGATCTTACCAAAGAAAGAGTGCATGCCCTTTTTACTGGTTGGGAGAGGAATTTGCTGGATAGCTTGTACTCATTCAGGATCAATCTTAATACCATCTTTGGAAATGATGTGCCCTAATAATTTTCCCTCTGTGACACAAAAGACAGATTTTTTAGGATTCAAAGAAATCCCATGCTCTCTGCATCTTAGCAGAACTGTCTCCAGGTGATCAAAATGATCCGCTCTTGTTTTGGAAAACACTGTCAGGTCATCAAGGTATATGACAATACACTTCCCTTTCAAACTTCCAAAAGCCAGATCCATAGCTCTCTGAAAAGTGGCACCAGCATTAATAAGCCCAAAAGGCATTCTCTTGTAAGAAAAGGTACCCCAAGGAGTAGTGAAAGTTGTTTTGTGTTGATCTGCAGTATCAACCTCTACCTGATTATATCCCGAGAATCCATCAAGCATAGATAACATTTCAGATCCTGTTACTGCTTGCAATACCTGATCCATCATAGGCAAAGGATAATTATCTTTCAAGGAAGCCTGATTTAGGTTCCTGAAATCAACACAGATGCGGATCTCACCATTTTTCTTCCTAACAGGCACAATATTTGCAATCCATGTTGAATGGTGAATGGGAAAAATGATTTTGGCCTTCAACAACTTCTGAATTTCCTGAAAGATGGTGTCAGCTATTTTGGGGTTGTATTGCCTCTGTTTCTGCTTAAAAGGCTTAATTCCAGGCTTGAGTGGAATAAAATGCTGCATATCTTTTGGTTTGAAAGTTTTCAAATCTTCATAAGAGTAAGCAAGAACATCCTTATACCTCTTTAAAAGATCAATTGCTTTCTTCCTTTCATCTGCTGTGCAACATTTTCCAATGTTCACGAGTTTAGGATCAGTAGAACTCCCAATATCAATCTTGTCATACTCAGCTGATTGTTGAGGTCCAGCGGAAGCTCTAGACTTCACATACCTGTCATGTTTATCAAATAGTTCCTCCAAACTCACCAATCCTTTAGGAATCTTGTTTCCTTTGAGATTGATGCATCCATCCTGATCTGTTTCTTCTCCTTGGCGCGCTTTGTCAAAGGGCACACCTTCACGAGGTAGTTGTCACTTCCTTCAAAATACAGCTGTTTGAAATTACCCTTGAGTTCCAGGAAGGAAAGCAAGTGTTGATCATCATTGAAAACTTGCCAGTTATTGGTATTATCAGGTACACTAGGCCGATGGACCATCTCAATGGTGAACTTATCCTGAGAGAAGTCAGGATGAGGAATCAGTAGTGACCCTGAGACTGCTAGTGAATCGGCCCTGCTGTTCTTCTCCCTAGGTATTGCCTCAATGGAGAAAGCATCAAGAAATTCAATGGAATCCCAAACCTGATTCCAATAATGTTTTAACCTTCCATTTTTTACTTGAAAAAGGCTTCTGACTTGCTTTACAATCAATTCTGCATCACCACAAGCCAGAAGATTCTTTACACCTTGTTCTTTGGCCACTTGCAGTCCAAGAATGAGAGCCTCATACTCTGCTGTATTATTAGTATTTTCGAACTGCAACTTAAATGAAAAAGGATGTAGGCTTCCTTCAGGTGACACCAGTAGGACACCAGCTCCAGAACCAGCTGAGGAACAACTTCCATCAAACTCTAAAATCCAAACACCATTAGGATCTTTAGGTGACACTTTGGGGAGTTGGATTTCATCAGGGGACATAATCATGTAGTTGCCATGACCCATATCCTCATAGAGTATTTGTGCTTTAGGATCATCTGTTTTTGCACAATATACTCAGATTGCTTCTCAGGCATCAACTTCTTCATTTGTCCATTAACAGGTACGAGTGCATGTGACCAATCCATTTGAATTTCTCCACCCACATCCTTATAAAAGTTCCTACTTAGCAACATCCCGTATGAAGGAGGAATATCTGCTACTAAGATGGTAGCCAAAACTCTCTTTTCGGGCAAAGCAGCAAAAGCCACTTGTGCATCTTTAATTCTTCCGACCAGGGGCACTTCTTTACTCTCCATGGAGTAACAAGATCCATAAGTGTGTGTGAGGGTCAAGCCTAAAGCATGAGCTACTTTAGCAGGCATCACATTATCTGAGGCTCCTGAGTCAATGACACAATTACTGAGCCTATGACCAGCTATAAGAAGTGTTACATAAAATGGTTTAATTTTGTCATTAGGTGAGGTGACAGCAGCTACCAGACTAGGCTGTGGTGCAGAAGAAGGAGTAGGTAAAAGGCCTTTAGAGGTGGTTTTAGAATGGGAATTAACAAATTGAATCATTTTGGCAAAAGCTTTGGGATGGGTTTGATAATACTCAGCCTCTGAGATTTGAACCTTAGTCTTTTTCAGATGATCAATAATATCAAAAGACCCAGAAGTGGACGGGCCATCATCATTTGAAATCCTAGGCTTATCAACTTTAGGAGAAAAAGAAGTAACTTTACTAGTAGGATTGACAGGACTCACCTTTGGTGTAGATGAAGTGGGGATAGGAGATCCTCTTTTTGCAATTACAGGGATAGTTGCCGGCTGCTCCTTAGATTTCTTGGGGGGCTGTGTCACTTTCTCCCTCTGATTTGTCTGCTCTCGAGTCATGACAGCAAATGATTCGCTATTCATGTCTGCTACCACTTCATCATAATCATCTCCATCATCAATGCCCTCAGTGGTGAAGAAATTAACCCGAGATCCCTCAAGTTCATCTGCTTCATCATCAAATTCCTCCACAAACTCCTCGCAAGCTTCATTATCCTCATCATCATCTGGCTCTTCAACTTCACAGGTTGCATTTACAGGAACTTTAACAGGAGGTCCTTCAAGTGCTAATCTTGTTTGAGAAGTAGGCAAATGATTTCTGGGCTGGAAATTCCTCCTTGGAACATCTGCATAAGGAGCATGCTGAGCCAATTGTTTCTTTATAGCAATGAGATCATTCGCAAGTTTTTGAACTAATGGATCAGTATTAGGTCCAGGGGTGGAGGAGGAGGAAGCAACAGACTAAGATTTAGAAGGGTCTCTCCTCAACTTCCCTGACATGATCAAATCATCCTCGACACTAACAGCAAGAGTTTGATCCTCCACCAATGTTGCGAGATTATCCCTTCTCAGCGCATAGCTAACTTTAGGCGATTGGGCATTTAGGAAGAAACATTTTTGGATTTGATCAACAGGTCGAGTATTTACAAGAATTTTATTGATCAATCTGTTGAATCGGGCCACAAATTCTCTCATGGGTTCTGGTGAATCTTTCTTTATCTAAGAGATTTGAGCTAGCAAGGCATGCACATCTTCTGCTGGTTTGAAATGGTTTTCAAACCTAGTTCTCATGGTGTCCCAGCTAGTGATAGTACCAGCTGGAAGGTGATAGAACCAATCAGCAGCATTATCTTGTAAAGTCTCAACGAATAGTCTCACGGAGACGTCTTCGTGTTCAACTCCCAGAACTCCACATGCAACTATGAAGGCTGCGATGTGTTCATCAGGATGCACTTTGCCATCGCCTTTGAATTTAGGGAAGTTCTTCCTGTACCTCTGGGTAACTCATGTAAAGGATGAGGAAGAGCAAGGGGCCTGACACGATGACCCCAGGGCAATGGTACCACCATTCTTGGAAAAATGGCTTGGAGAGGAACTGTAACACCAGCAAGAATCAAATCTCGAAGATTAGGACTAGCTGGATCTAAGGGAATATCACCCGTAGGACTTCTATCTTTAATAGGTGGAGTGCTTGTCGAACGAGTCCTTCTATCCCTCATGAAGGGAAAGGAAAACCTTGCTGCTCCAAAATCTGAAACTGAGAATCTTCAATACCAAGGGCCCTCCTCCCTCGAGTAAAACGCGGAGTCGCCAGATCAAAAGATGATCAAAATTTACAGAACTAGAATATGATTTTCCCCAGTGGAGTCGCCAAAAACTGTTGGTCGTCAAATAGGACTTTATGAAGAGCAACAATCAGGGGACAAGAAGTCCCTCCTCTTTAATGGGAGAGGTTCCCTTATTCAGAAACGAACCTATTTACAAATATACAAAACATGATTTTCTAGTTGAACTTGGATATTACGAAAGTGTTTACTATAAAGATCATCAATTACAAAAGGACTGAGGAATGAGAGTACGAGAATGAGCAGAAAGGCAACATGCAGAATTATAGATAACAGAGTAATTCTTTATGTATGCGAAGTTACAGTGAATTGAAAACAAGATCATTCGTATCGTATAAATAAGATGGAATTTAAAGACACAAAGTTCTGTAAATAACATCTGCCAGAACACAAAGTTTCTTAACGTAACACAGATTCATTAATCAAGGACACAAAGTTCCTTCTTGGTTATACAAGATCACCATGCTTGCAAAGTTGAAGAGTATGCAATCGGCAAGACTAACAAACTGGAGACAAATGATCTTCACAAAATTTAAATGAAAGCTTAGAGATAACAGAGATCAGATAGACAAAGAATGGAAAGCCCTTCTGTATTGATTTCTTTATGATCTATTTACACTTTCAGAAAATAAACCAAGTTCTTCCCCTTTCAAGAATGGCGTAGAGAGGCCATTATATAGCTTACAAATTAGTTACTCTTCGTAACCGCTTCTTTTAACCAAGAATAGTTAAGGACTGCCAACCGCAATACCTCAACTTTTTACAAAGAAAACGGAAAAAGAATGGGAAGAAGAGAAAAGAATAAGGAGAAGAAGACATGTGGTCAGTTACTGGGAGGGACCCACTGACTTCAAAATCTGCTGCCTGAATCTTTTCAACGCCTCGGCTATGTCTCTACCACGAGGGACTGATGTGTTGGCTGTAGACTGACCCCAAAATCCGAGACACTTCTCCATTTCTTTATCAAACTCGACATGAGTATGATAATCTTTATTTGCTTCTTTGATGGCAGATTGAAGAGAGAAAATCTCCTTCATTTTCTCTTTGGATATGGAACTTTCCTTGAATAAATTATCTTTGACAAAAGCTCTGAATTGAGCTTTGATTTCTTGCAAGGAAAGGGGCACACCGGAAGTTTCATCTTGAAGATGATAGTGTATATCTTTGAAAGTAGATACCACCACTGTCTTGAAAGCCTCTCCTTTCGGCCAGCTATTCTTTAGCTCTCCCAAATCCTCCTCCAGGACTTTGATCTTCCACTCCACACTGTAAACCCAGGACTTTGATAGATTATCCTTTGCATCATCAAAAACCTTATTTGCCAATAAAATGTTCTCATCTGTTTGTCCCATGAGACGGAGGTCTACTATGCAAATCAAGCTTGCTCCGAGTTTGAGCTCTTTATCCATGACCCCGATAGTGGAGGAGAGCTTCACATTGCAAATTTTTCACCTTTCCATGGAGTTTGAAAGCTTCATCAATGAAATTCAATCCTGCGCAAAGCAAGCATATCTTCCACCATGGCCTCCATAGCTCTGCCATAGACGGAATACTTGTGCATGTCTTTGATACTCGTATTTCATCTTGGCTCAAAATTATAGGAGGTGGAAGAATAGTCAATGGGGTAGGGTCCAAAACTTTTCCTTAGACAAAAGAGATTTGATAAAACTTGTGAGAATATGGGCCTACTACTCCAACTATTCAATAGTTTACTTGCCCTTTCTCTACCCTCCCGATGACTCTTGTGGATCAAGTTTCCCGGAGGTTGTGGATCTCGCCTTCGGGAGTAGACTCTCCCATTGGAATTCTTGACAGCTCTAAGTCAGATGTCTGTAAGTCCTGCTCTGATTTGTCCACTTTGTAGGCTTAGCAATCTCTAGGAATTGATGACCTTGAGCATCGACACTATTCGGAGGTGATTTTGGCTTTCTTGGCACGAGAAGGAGTAGTTCCCAACAAGGTCATGTGACAACATCAAAATTTGGCCCTGAGCTCCGAGAGGAAGATTTCCTCTTTCTATTGTCAACAAGAGGTTGAACCCATGCAAAACAGGAAGAGGAAGTAGCATGAGGGGCAAGAGGACCAAGAGACATAGAGCTTATGATGCTCAAGGTTTGCACAGCTGTGGTCTCAAGTTGAGATGTGAGTAGGGCACTGGATACAATTGCTGCTGAAGAATCAATAGCACTTGGAAGTTCAGTGCTCTGGACTTCCTTATCTTTATCTGCTGGACCTTCAGGAGCATTTGCAGGGGCTGGCACTTCACTCTCTTCACTTTCACTGAGAACAATGATGTTCTCTGGTCCCAAAGGCACTTCTACCTGTTTACTTTGAGGATCTTTTTCCACAGGCTCCTTCTTAACCTCTTTAAGTTTCTTCTGGTACACTTGAGTGGATGAAGAAGGAGTGGAAGCTGCAGGTCCTTGTGTTGATGAGGCAGGAGGGGTTTGCACAGGTGTGTCTGATATGGGAGTCGATGCTTCCCTCCTTGGTGTTGAAACATCCTTGGAAGAGGATTCTCCTGAGTGCCTTCTGAGCTCTCGAACTTTCCTGTCAAACCAGACCTTAGTCCTGACTAAGACTGGAGCAAGGATCTCAGCCAGATCATCTTTTTCTTTCCTGTTCCAATCCAAGTCCTCCAGGGGTGTACTTAATCACACTTTGTCATACTCATATGAGTATAGATCAGAATTGTCATCCTCGAGTCCTTCAGAACTTGGTACAAGCCGAGTCTTGGATCAATTGCGAGAGAGAACCCGCCACAGCTGCCTCTTCCTAGCCTCAAAATCATTTGCACAATCCCCAGAGTCTTCTTACGTATTTTCCCTATGATGATATATTATCTTGATGTTCTGCTCAATGAACTTCTTCATGTCGAAGCAAGTTCTTGGTTTGAAGAAATGAACAGTGATAGGGACCGGGCTCTCTCTAGCGTCCGGGGCTGTTTTAACCCAAAGAGATGGGAAAGTGCAAACCAGAAATCTTCTTATCTCTCAATTTGTCTAATTGCCTACATACTTCAATCAAAGCCATCTTATCATTGCAGAACATGGGAAGCCTCAGAGGGGTGCTCTCATAGCCAGCAAGCCTGATATAAGAGAATTTTCTGAATTGAATAAAATAGGCACCGTAGTGCGATATCAGGTTCATGGCTTCATCTGAAAACCTTCTAGCAGTGTCACCCTCGAGCAGCCTGACCACGTACATGGTGAAAGCATCATTTACTCTTCTGAAATTGCGATTGCTGGTCTCTAGGGTGAACTGCGGGCAATAGGCATATATAGGATCATCCTTGTGGGCATCAATGTAAGAAAAACCAAACCATTGTCTTGATGCCGCGAGTATACATCAGGTACGAAGTCATGTAGAACTTCTTCGTTTGCTGTACATTGGACAGCTGCTCCGCCAAATTCATGCTGATGATTTCTACCCAGTTGATATTTTGAGTTCCCTCACACACCATGCTGATGAGTGGGCACATCCAGAAATGGAACTCGTTAGTAGAAGGTAAGCCCATCACCCGAGCCAGTAGGATTATGAAATCTGACAACTCTTCATTGAAATCTACTCGGAAGAGAGTCTTGGATAGGCGAGACACTCCCTTCTTAGGGTTTTTAAGCCATGACTTCGCCACCCGCGCCTTGTATTTGTCACTATCTTGGTTAAACAGGGCCTGTGCTTGATCCCGGGAAACAACTATGGCATTATCCATCTCTGGGATCCTCAAAGCAGTGCTAATGGTGGCAGCATCCAGCTTGGCGATGAGTTCCCCGTGTACATTGGTTAATTCACTCGAATCAGGGTCGAAGTGAGCTCCGCATGAAAGCACTGTATCAGCACTGTACTGAGATCAGGAAACCTCCAGCGAAATCCAAACCACTGTCGTGAATCATCTGCGCCATAGGTGTAGGGTTTGCATCTACCATCCTTGCCCAAAAATCACCGAAATCAAGATGACGAGCTTCACTGTCCCCAACATTGGAAACGGCAGATTCTAGTGGCGAGATTTGCTCCTGTCCCTGAAATTTGATCTTCATATTGATGGTAATTCGAGGACAGAGATGTGAGCTTGACTTCGGGAAGGAATTACAGAGGGAAAGGATACATGCGCAGGAAATTATATTGCAATGGTTCGAGCAAAGGATAGCGTGGAAGCAGTGTGAAAAATGCAAAGGGGGGATGCCCGTTATATAGCTGATTAGGAGAGAGAAAGATAATGAATGCGCATTTAATACATACCTACCAATTTGAATAAGCATGATATTCAGGTAGAGCGGGAAAAAATAAGCACGAATGGCACTTGGTTCATTTGGGACATGTGAGACACGATGCACGAAACACGCGACTTCTGACCGGATCGGATGAAAAGGTGACAATGGGTCCGGAAGAGCTTGGGACATTTGGGATGTGAAAGCGTGAAGTACGCGGTTCGGGTGAATCGACCGAAAATGGAACAACTTGCCCGATTTGACTTGGGACATTTGGGACAAGAAAGTGTGAAGTACGCGGTTCGGGTGTTTCGGCCGAAAATGGAACAACTTGCACAATTTGACTTGGGACATTTGGGACAAAAAGTTTCGATGGGCCCGAAAAAGACAAACTTCGGGGAAATCGGCCGATCGGGGAACAGAGCACACTTTTGAACTTGGGACACGCGGGACAAAAATGTCCGACAGGCCCGAAAAACACACAAAATGACCCAAAAATGTAGACTTTCTCAATTTCACGACTTTTAACATTTTCAGTACAACAGAGAAGACACTTAAACTCAAAATTTTGAAAATTCACTTTCTTAAGAGCAGGGAATTTTGAGTGGACAATACAATCATTCTTGGAAAAGATTAACTTTGTTAGTGTTAGGAATATTAATATAGTGTAAACATTGTATTATGAGTTGTTGAGAAACAACTCATAATTACTTGGTATTATATGTGAAGTTGTTAAAACAACTTCACGTATATAGTTTATTGTTTGTAACTACTCCTAAATTATAGGAGGTTGTTTTGGCTATTTGTATGGCTATATAATAGCCATGTATTGTGTATGACAGTGCGAGGAGGATCAATATATTATTTTATTATGCTATTTTGATCTAAACTTGTCATGTGGTACCAGAGCGACATTGATCTATGAGAGAGGTGATATCCATTTGGCAAAAGAAGAGACCATACATTTTACGATCAAATAAACACAAAGAGATCAAAGAAACGTGTTATCATATCTTCTACACGTTTTTCACACATTAGCAATGCAAGCCATTTGGAGCCATCTAAAACACGGTTTGGGGATTTTTGTGACCGAGCATCATTGGAAATTCCACGCAGCTGGAGAAAAGAATTATTATTTCACAATTGCAGGATATTGGATGAACTCAAACATTTTAATACTAAGGATATTGTATGAATAGTTCGTAGTAGTAGTCACCACTTGGTAGTCATAGTTGGTAACTACCGATAGTGATGATGAAATGATAGTGCTTGCGACCATAGTGAACAGGCATGAAGTGGCATAAGTTAATTAAATCATATTTAAATGTTGGAGTTTATGATTTATAATCCATTATAGTTTATGGGTTGCAGTTTTAAAATGTTTAGAGTATTTAAAAAGTAATTTCCCTTTATTACTTTTTAAATAGTGATCTATCGGTATTATCACCGTCAATTGTAGCGAACGTTTTGTTTACAAATACAATAGTTGTGAAAATGGAGAAATTGAGTCTCGTTGAGAAGTTCGAAGGACGTGATTTTCATACATGGAGAATCCAGATGCAGCTAAACTTGATTGAGAAAGATTTGTGGGATGTGGTTAAACCAAATGTGATAACACCAACAAATCCAACAAATCTCGTAAAATGGAATATCAAGGATCAAAAGGCCTTAGGAACTATTGGTCTCGGTTTGTAAAAAGCCTACCTACACCATGTAGACTTCACAAACTTTGTAAAGGAAATTTGGGAGACATTAAATAAACTATTCGGATCTAAAGCAGAGAGTGCTAAGACAACTCTTAAGCAGAGACTTTATGGATTAAAGATGGATGAAAGTGCAAAAATGGCAGATCACATCAGCAAGTTCCACTCTCTTCTCAATCAGCTTGTAGGTATTAATGAGAAGGTAAATGATGATGATGCCAAAGCAATTCTTTTGAATAGTTTTCCTAAAAAAATGTCTCATATGGTTTTTACTTTGAGAAAGATTAAAATTGGTTTAGAGGGAGTAGTTTCTACTCTTCTTGATCAGAATGAACCTTTAGAACCAGAGGAAGAAGTCTTATATGTACACACTAAAGCTAGTATGTCATCAAAAAGGGAAGGTATAATTCAAAGCACATTCCTACAAAAGGAAAAATCAAATGTTATTATTGTAAAGAAGTAGGACATGTCATACTAAATTGTAAGAAATGGGCACAAGATCTCCTAGATGATAAGCTTGATCAAAAGGCTTATATTGTTGAAGAAGAAACTGACTGGGAAGATTATGCAACTGATGAAGAAATTTCTTTCCCTAGTGATGAAGATTATCTCTACTAAAATAACCAAACACTGGAGGCAGGAGGAAACGGAGGATGGAGGGTGATCAGTGCCTCTCGTCAGTCACCAATGACGAGGTCACATTTTGTGGTGGTGACATATTTATTTCCAGTTGTGTGTTTATTTTATCTGGTGTGCAGAATAAAGAGCAACAGTTTGTGTATGTTTGCTTGGTACATGTGAGAATTCCTATATGTTCTCTTGAAGTGTTGTGATGTGGTGTGGAAGGTGTCAATCAGTGAAATAGTTGTATAGGAGGGCAGCTGGTGTCCAGAGGAGAGGAACAATATGCAGACCTAAAAATATGCGTAGGCATATGATTCTAGTTTCAACTACACTTCACCCCATGTTCACACTAAGGGGGTGAATGTTAGGAATATTAATATAGTGTAAACATTGTATTATGAGTTGTTGAGAAACAACTCATAATTACTTGGTATTATATGTGAATATAGTTTATTATTTGTAACTAATCCTAAATTATAGGAGGTTATTTTGGATATTTATATGGCTATATAATAGCCATGTATTGTGTATGAAAGTGTGAGGAGGATTAATATATTATTTTATTATGTTATTCTTATCTAAACTTGTTAGTTAGGAGATCCATTCCTAATTTTGCATAATCGGTCACTCTTATACTTAAGAAGGATTCAAATTTCAAATGGAAAAATGAAGGGAAAGATAATTTTGAATACCAAATAGAAAATTTCCCAAGCTCCTACACTTTTCAATCCTAACTATGCTAAATATTTTATCTTGTATGCATATGGAGCTGAATCTAGTATAGATTTTGTTTTGACTCAACAAAATTATCAAAGAATGGAACATGGCCAGTTCCTTCTTTAGTCAAACACTAAAGGATTATGAATTGAAGTATAATCATATTGATAAACATGTTTTTTCCATCATGAGGGCTCTAAAGAAATTCAAAATTATTCTTTCCACTAATCATATCAAGGTTTTTGGCTCACATTATAGTGTGAGAGACTTCATTATGGGAGCAGAAATCAATGAGAAAAGAGTTGGATGGGTGACTAAGATAATGGAGTATGATGTGACTATCAAGGCCACAAAATTGGTAAGTGGTAAATAAATTTGTGAGAATATTAATTTGGATGCTCAAGTATGATCACGAGACCTCCTATGAAGAACTTCCACACAATGATGATATCCAGGCATGAAGGAGATGCAATTAATAATCATAGCTAGATTGGTGATATGAATATGTTTTTATCTACTTGGTACATACAATCTTGGCCTAAACAAGAAAAAATGACGCATCAAAGGATGCATTCCATTCCCTACACACTGGTTGATGGGATTTTATTAAGAAGAAAAATTGACGAGAATTTGCTAATGTGCATTAAAGATGAACAAACAGACAAAGTTTTAGAAGAATTTCGTGATGGTTTCTTGGGTGGACATTACTCTACCAAAGATAATATGATGAAAATCCTAAAGGAAGGTTAATTTTGGTCCACATTATTTATTTATTCTCACAAATGGGTCATAAAATGCAAGGAATGTTCTTTCTTCTATGGTAAGAAGAGGTTATCTACCCTCCCACTTCATCTAATTTAAGAAAATCATTCATTTTCCTAATGGGGACTTGACTTCGTTGGAATGATCAACCCTCCATCAAGTGTTGGTCATAAATGGGTTTTAACCACAATGGATTACTTTACTAGGTGGACAATGTTTGTGCCATTAAAGGAAGCAACTGAATCAGTCATCCTTAACTTCCTTGAAGAAATTATTACAAGATTTGGTATCCCTCAAACTATCATTTTTAATAATGCAAAATATTTCTTAGGATCCAAAATTTTTGATTGGGCTCTTAGACTTGGAATTTATTTGAAAAATTATTCCAATTATTACCCTCAAGGTAATGGTTTGGAAGAGTCCACTAACAAGAAATTAATTAGGACCATAAAGAGGACAATGGATGTCAATCAAAGATAGTGGCATACCAAGGTGAGGAATGCTCTTTGGGATGACAAGATCACAATGAAAAACACAATTGGCACTTCCCCTTATAAACTTATCATGGCAAAGAAGCTAGGTTTCCTTTTTCACTTGAATTGACTTCCCTTGAATTGACTCAACAATTGGAATTTAAAGGGGCTGAAAAAGAGAAATCAGAATGGCATAACTAGTTAAGCTTGAAGAACTGAGGAATTCTGCCATGATTAGATTGGGATAACATCAAAAATCAATGAAACAATAATTTGATAAAAAGGCCAAGTTTCAAATGTTTAAATTTGGTGATTTGGTCTTGAAATGGGATGTTGGAAGAGCCAAACTAGGAAGCCATTCTAAATTTGATGCAATCTAGTGTGGTCCATATATCATTAGTTCTTACGGATGTCGAGGGTACGGATGCTACCAATTGGTAGCAGGGAATTGTGCTACCAGTTGGTAGCAATAATATGCAACCAGACATTAGCAAAAATGACAGAAGAAATTATTACAACTAGCCAACACCTAGAAAACATACAACCGGCCGATAAAGCAAGCATGTTGTAACCGGATGACTCGAGCATATTTCCACTTTGGCATGTACTAGAGTATATTGCAACCAATTGACACCAAAGGTTAAAATGAAGTCATCCAGCAACAACGATATCAATGATGGGTCGGGAATTAATGAATATAGTACTTATGTAGCTTAACGATCAGTTTAATGAGGTATGGCGCACATGGCTTTTCCGAAAGAAATATACCATTGGGAAATGAATTAGTAAGGTTGTCGATATCTTTTTTTAGAGATTTAATACATGTTATTGGTTGGTGGAAGAAAAATCAAGTTTTCTTCTCTATATAATGTAAATCCCCTTCATTTATGTTGGGGGATGTTCTGAAAACATAAAGGAACTCTATCAAAATTGATCTAGAACTTTTATGAGTTACAGGCTTCAAATTTGGGCATTTTGCAAGGTGATTCTTTCCTTATTTCCTGTATTGTAATGAATTGTTTATTCTTGTAAGTAATAAAATTCAAGTTTTTTTTCATATCTACCCTAGCTTGTGTTGTATTGTATTTCCTTACCTTTCATTACATTTGCAAAAATATTATGCATATAGTGTTCTCTTTACGGGGGTTCAAATCATTTGTGCTCCACGAAAATGATGTTTTTTTGGATTGTGGCACTTATGTTTTCCCTTCCTCTTTCATTTTTCTCTCATTTTCACTCATTGGAATGTATCCACCCCTTTTTATTTATGTTATCACCTCCCTTAGTTTAGGATTTTAATTTTATGCATCTCCCCCTCTCTCTAGTCCTTGGAATCATAGATTAGTGTTAGGTAGCTGTATTTTTCTTTCTAGGAGTATTTTTAACATTAAGAATCGGTAGAGGAATCTAAACTTCTCAGGAGTTCTATCTTAGTGCAAGTCCCATAACTTGGAGATAGTCTCGTATTGCCTCAAATCCCTAGATCAATTTGATTTGGGACAGGTGCAAATTTGAGCTCCAACAGTTTTGGCATGCTCGGTGGGACCAAAGATTTATCTTCATTTATGTTGAGTTTTGGTGTGTGACTCAACAATTTCTAGCCTTTAGAGGCTTATCTATACACATCTAATGACTCAAACCTTCATATCTACTATTTTCAGTAGTCAATGTCCTTAGTTTCATGAGAAGAGTCTAGAGAAGGTAAAGAATAGAAGAAGGAGCATTTTAATACTTACAGTTATCACCAAGGAGAAGAACAAGAGGCGAACAATTTAGAGGTTTCCTTCACCACCAAATAGGACTCTATCTATACCACCTCTTGGTAGACCCTTCTTGCTATCTACTAGAGTTCTAAGACCTATTGTAATGGTACGAAGAGGAATTTAACATTTGTCAACTTCACTTTGGTAGCATCCCTATTGCTCTCAATGCACATCATGATATCCCAATGGCAGATTTTAAAAGTGATTAACTAAAATTAAGTAAAATGGGGGAAATTTAATAATAGTTAATCTACTCTAGGAGGACATAAACTCGTAAATAAATGCACTAAAATAATATGTGTGACTAAAAATGATTAAAATTATTAAACTAGTAGAAATAAAACCATAATATGCAAGAGGAAGGTACAGAATGAACTCAGCTAATTATGGATGACTATTGTAGGGTGTCACAGAAAAGAGTGCATTCAAGAAGATCTAAGTAGACTAGGAGTGCTAAGGAGGGTATTGGCACACCCCGAGGTGCCCTGGTATGGTAGAATAGGCTCCTTGGTCTCTGAAAATATCGAACCTAGTTATTTCTGGGTTGGAAGATGCTCTATATCCTTCATTTCCTATCGCATTGGATTCACTGAACTACGCTGAATGTGCTGAAATATAGCAAGATGAAGTTGAAGACCTGTAAGAGACAAGAGAAGTATCAAAACCCTAAAAAAATAAAAGATGTAAATGAATGGTTTAGACTAACCTCACCTACCATAATAGTGGTCTTACTAAATTGAACATTACACTACATTTCAGACCCAAATGTAGTTCGGTGTATGTGTGTGCATGTCATGTTGTAGGTGTTCTTGTGCTAGTCGCACTTTGTGAAGTAGCCAACAATAACCTAATGTATAAAATGTAATAGTATGTTTGCATGGAATATAATAGAATCCTTCCCCTATAAAGTGTGGGTTGATGCAAATCTCCTAGCCCTAATGCATGGAAGTATGTGGATGCAAGTGATGAAATAGATGCAACTCTAGATGGAGTGATAGTAGTAAGTGACATTAGGACCCTCATTATGGTCTCATAACTTTATATCTATAAGGTTCCCTTGCTCTAACTTCATAACCAACCCCGACGTGGCCAACTAGGAAAAAGATAAGGATGAAAAATGGCTAGAAGAGGCCCAAAAAGAAGTGGGAAATTAAAACAAGGATCAAGGCACCCCAATTTAGGCTAAAATGATAGAAAAGTTCCAAAATAGCTGGGAATGTATATTAAAATATGTAAGAATGACGAAACAAAAATTAAAACTAAATGGTCAAAAGGTGGGATTAATTAGTACTTTCTTCACTTAAGAACCTTCTAAATAGTAGTATGAGACTGGGTTAAATAATGCCTAAAGTTCATGATTTTGTGACTACAAAAAGTATCCCTTTCTTCATTGGGGAAAATCATATCACTCTAGCTGACCATGCTCAAGACATTTCCAATTTTTGTGTTGTTCATCAAATTATTGAATAGGATGTAGCTATAAATATGTGTGCTTCTTTATTCAAGGGGAAAAATCTTCAATGGTCCAGGATTTTGGGATCAGGAACAATTACTAATTGGGATGATTTTGTAACAGCCCTTTGCAATCAATTCGGGAATAGGAAGATTACTTCTCCTTGTTAGAATAGTTGATAACTATAAAGGGGGATCCCAATGAGCTCATGGAAGACTACAATTCTAGATTTCAAAAGACATGGGACAGAATTCCATTCCTAATGAGACCAACTCTAGAAGTTTCTTTCCTTTACTTTTTAATATCATTAAATTTTGATATTCTTGTCATGATTTAGTCTAAGGGAGGGTCCAATATTGCTTGAGGCCTATGCAATATCCATTAGGGATGACAATTATCTAATACGAGGCTAGGAAACTAGATCCTAGACCACATATGCCTATGTACCCTTAAATATCTTAAGGTGTTTATCCCTCTATTACTCCTATCCCTAGGTAGAATTCCTAACCCACTTCCTCCACATCATATTCTCCCACACAACAAAAGGAGGATGAATATATGAAGTCCTTAATTATAAATTTTTCCAACAAAGTTATATCCTTGGAAAACAACAAGCCCAATAATATAGGAATAATTATAACCAAGGGAAATATTTAAACCAAGGTTATCATTCATTTAGGAACCAACAACCTAATCAGAGATATGGAAAAAATCTACAAAATAATAGGTTTTAGGCTCAAAATGCGCCTCTTCCACTAGCAATAATTACTCCTCCCCAGTCACTTCTTGTTGCTAGCTCAAGTTAAGCATTAGTTCCTATGTAAAAAAACATAAGTCAAGAAACAAATGGGTGTTTCCCATAAAACCAGCCACATAATTAACTTATTTTTACAAATGCATTGTATGTTCAAGCTTTCATGGTTCAAAATTCTTCCAATCAGCAAGAATCATTGGTAGAGTAGTCATGCCTAATGTCGAAGGAGTCTAAGAAGTCAATCCCGACATCAATATCATGTTCTTTGGGGATGATGATTTTTGTGTAATAAATCAAGCAGTGGGCATTTCTATTAGATCTCATACTAATGTTACTGATAATACAAGGTCTAAGAAAAGGATTTTAGAGTCTCAACTTCCTTCTTCTTCTAATCAAGGAAAATCTATCAACAAGGAAAACAAATTTGGGATAGATAAAAACATATTGCTCAAGGTTCCTAGCAGAGAAGTTACTTCCCAACCAAAGTTTTTATCCCAATCTTGTAGAACAACAAGGAAGGAGAATTTTGTACCATAAATGAAAAAATCCATGAACTTTTCTTTCAACATTGTTCAGAAAATGAAGAAGACAAATGTCAATGTGACAATGTGGGATGCTTTGAATATTCCATCACAAAGGGACCTCTTATGTGAAGCTCTTAAGAAGCTTCCCCAAGTTGATCCAGTTGTTCAAAAGACTCATGTTGCTATCAAATTGTGTCAAGAAATGAAGAACAAGTAAACAAAGTTTTTAAGACCCCACCCTTTTATATGTCTTTAACTGTGGGAAAACATCTAGTTCATAATTATATGATTGATTTATGGGGTAGTACTTTTGTAATGACCAAAAATATATTTGATATCCTAGTTCTTAAGTACGGTCCTATTTCTTAAAGTGTCCCACAACTTAATGGCTCAACCATTGGTGTCTTAGGAGTGTTAAATTAACCATTCATGCTTTCCCAAGTCAAACTATAACACATGATATATCAATAATTGACTTTCACATCATGCTTTCCATTTGCTCGTCAAGAGACTTCACTACCGAAGTAGGTGGATATTTGTCTTCAAATTGGTCTCATATGCTTCTAAAAACTAGATATGGTACAATATTTACCATACAAGTTGAGCCTATATTTTCTTATCATGTTGAGTCATATGACCCCACCCCTCTACAAGAAAATTTCCAAGTACAATAAATTCAAGAGCATGAGTCACTTCATAACAATAACTTATTTCTCCTTCAATCCCTGATCTTTTATTAGATGAATGGGCCAAACACTAGTAGTTTAATCCTTATGACACATCTTTAGAAACTAGACTTGGAACCTACTACATTCTTGAAGAATGGTATGCTCTTCCTACACCATGTAAGAAAGAAAAGGATAATTCTTTTGGATTTGTGGAAGAGTTTATTTTATGGTTCTAGAAGTAGAAATGGAGTTGGGGCAGGTGTTGTGAAAATTTATCTTATGAATGATAAATTCTTTGTTGCCTATAAATTACAGTTTACATGTTCTAATAATGTGGTAGAGTATGAGGTATTAGTACATGGTATTCTCATTTTAGAAAAATAGGAAAATCAATGCATTTCAAATATTTGGGGACATGGAATTTGTCATCCACTAGGTTAGAGGGATGTGTGCCACAAAGAATAATAGTTTGAAATCTTATAAACACACAATTTGGGATCTTCTGGAGAGTATTGATGCTCTTAATTTTTAGGTGGTGGTAATGCCATCCATTCCAGAAAATGAAACTAGTTGGCAAGTATTTGACAATGATGAACAAATTGTGTAATTTATCCATAATGAGGATGAATGTTATTCAAATATACAATCTGATTTGCATGATGGTTATGGTGGCCAAATTATTTATCTCAATACAAACAAATTTCTGAAGGGATTGGTCACTTAGGAGCATATTTTTAGTCCTGATGATGAATTTAGAGGAAAGGAAAATAATAAATTCAATCAGAGTTATAATTACACAACGAATGGAACTTCTTCTTGGAAAGGTATATGATGAGAATGAGAAGCAAGATTTTATCTCTTTGTGTCAAAATTTTAATGATGTATTATCATGGGATTATGAAGATCTAAAGGGGTTTAATCCAAACATTTTCCAACATTCCATTGATCTTGATCCTAATGTCAAGCCAATTAGACAAAATCAAAGGCCAGTTAACCCCAAGATAGAGCCCCTCATGAGGAAGGAGTTGTCCAAACTAATTAAGGAAAAAATAATTTTTCCTATCAAATACTCTACATGGGTGGAAAATCTAATGCCAGTGAGGAAGAAGAATAGAGAAATAAAACTTTTTTTTGATTTCAGAGATTTGAACAAAGCCTCCCTAAATTATCACTATCCTCTACCTTCTATGGAGAAAATTCTATAAGTTATGGCTGATGCTTTGAAAAGTTTTCCATGTTTGATGGGTACTCGGTTTCAATCGATCAACTTTAGGGAAGAGGATCAGTTCAAAACTGCTTTTACAACCAAATGGGGAACATACTCTTGGTCAAAAAAATGCCTTTTGTTTTATCAAATGCAAGTGCTACATTCCAAAGAGCAATGGACATTTCTTTCAAAGGGTATATCAATGAACTCGTCCTTATCTATTTGGATGACATTAACATTTTCTCAAAGCTGAGAAAATATCATATCACCCATCTTGAGAAGTTATTTGAGAGATGTAGGAAATATGGGGTGTCTCTTAACCCCGAGAATGTAATTTTGTAGTCCACAGAGGAAATATTTTGGGACACATTATTTCAAAGGATGACATTGTTATTGATCTAGAAAGAATCTCATCTATCCTCTCTCTCTCTCTCTCTCTCTCTCTCTCTCTCTCTCTCTCTCTCTCTCTCTCTCTCTCTCTCTCTTCCAACTCACAAGAAATCCTTGCAATCATTCTTGGGAAAGATTAACTTTGTTAGGAGATTCATTCCTAATTTTACAAAATTAGTCAAGCCTATCACTCTTATGCTTAAGAAGGATTCAAATTTCAAATGGACAAAGAAGGGAAAGAGATATTTTCCAAGATCAAATAGGAAATTACTCAAGCTCCTACACTTGTCAATCCTAACTATGCTAAATATTTTATCTTATATGCATATGGAGATGAATCTAGTATTGCTTTTGTTTTGACTCAACAAAATGATCAAGGAATGGAACATCCAGTGGCCTTCTTCATTCAAACACTTTGAAGGATTATGAATTGAAGTATAATCACATTGAAAAATAGGTTTTTTCCATCATGAGGGCTCTAAATAAATTCAAAAGTATGCTTTCCACTAATCATATCAAAGTTTTAGTCTCACATTCCAGTGTGAGAGAATTCATCATGGGAGAAAAAATCAGTGAGAAAAGAGCTGGATGGGTGACTAAGATAATGGAGTATGATGTGACTATCAAGGCCACAAAATTGGTAAGAGGTAGAGCACTTTGTGAGAAGCTTGCTTTGGATGCTCAAGATGATCAAGAAACCTCCTTCATGAATGAAGAACTTCCACATAGTACTAATAACTAGCAAAGCATGAAGGAGATGCGATTAAAAATCTTAGTTGGATTGGTGATATGACTACATTCTTATCTACTTGATGCATACCCTCTTGGCCTAAACAAGACAAAAAGGAGACATTTAAGGCTACAGTCTATTCCTTATACACTAATTGATGGGATTTTATTCAAAAGAAACATTGACGAGGGTTTTTGCTAAGGTTGAAGTTGAACAAATAGATAGAGTTTTAGCATAATTTCATGATGGTTTCTTGGGTGGACATTTCTCTACCAAAGCTACTGCAATGAAAATCCTAAAGGAAGGTTAATTTTGGCCCATAATATTTTTTTATACTCACAAATGGGTAGGAGAATGTAGGAATAGTTCTTTATTCACTTTGGTAAGAATAGGTTGGCTTCCTCTCACTTCATCTAATTCAAGTATACCAGCCATTTTCCTAATGGGGTACTACCTTCATTGGCATGATCAATCCTCCATAAAGTGTTGGTCATAAATGGGTTTTAATAGAAATAGATTACTTTACTAGGTTGTGAGAGGTTGTGCCATTGAAGGAAGCAACTGAATCATTCATCCTTTACTTTCTTGAAGACGTTATCACAAGGATTAGTATCCCTAAAACTATCAGTTCTAATAATGCAAAATATTTCTTATGATCTAAAATTTCTGATTGGGCTCTTGGACTTGGAATTTATTTGAATACTTCTTCCAATTATTACCCTCAAGGTAATGGTTTGGCAGATTCCACTAACAAGAAATTGATTAGGATCATGAAGAGGACAATAGATGTTAATCAAAGATAGTGGCATGCTAAGTTGAAGAATGCTCTTTGGGATGACATGATCACAATGAAAATGAAATTTGTACTTCCCCTTACAAAATTTTCTATGGAAAATAAGCTAGGCTACCTTTGTCACTTGAATTACCTTCACTTGAAATTGCTTAGAAATTTTAATTTGAATGGGTAGATCAAAGATAAATCATAATGGAAGAATTGGTTGAGCTTGAAGAACTGATAAATTCTACCATGATCAGATTGAACAACATCAAAAATCAACCAAATAGTGGTTTGATAAAAAGGCCAGTTTTCAGATGTTTAAGGTTGGTGATTTGGTCTTGAAATGGATGCTTGACAGAGCCAAACTAGGAAGACACTCTAATTTTGATGCAATCTGGAGTGGTCCATATATCATTAGTGCTTACAAAGAGGCTAACTCTTTTGAGTTATCTGACCTTGATGGAAATGCATTACAGATCCCACCATGGAATTTATCTCAATTATTCGCATTAGGTTGTTTTATTTCATCTTGTACATATCAAATTAGTTTTTAATACCTCCAAGTTCTTGCAGTACATTGTTGTTCGATGGTAGTGATTTATTTTTGGAAGAAGTGTTTGTGCACACTATGCATGTTTCTACTTGGGACATGTATGATTTTAATTTTTGTACATAGTTTTGTGCCTTTTATTGTTATTGCACATTATTTTTACGGAAAGGGTTTCATGATGAAAGTAGGGTGTTTGAGGAAAATTTCAAAGTGTATTCATTTAGTTTCAATAGATCAGCATGCAAGGAGTTGTGGTGAAGAATGAAGTATTTCAAGAGTTGAGTTCTTCGGTTTTCATATCAATGTAAATAATATATGGTGACTCCATGCCTAGTGGATGCTTCAAGGCCACCGATATTTTTAATCTGGTAGGAATATTTCCCGGAGGTCACCAAAACTGTTCTCTAATTTCACACCCTCGTGCAAAATTAGACAACTTGCAAAATATGGACTTTGACATTTTGTTGGTACCTCATGTGAAGAAGTCAGAGAAAACAGCAGATGTAAGTTTTGGACAGAACATGAAACAAATGATGAATGGTAGTGTCATATAGATGCTACCACCCGAGAGCATGTGTACATGTTATTGGCCAAGCAATAACATGTATGGATGCTATCGGCTAGTAGCATATATGGAATATATCGTCCCATAGCATGTATGGATGCTAATTGAGTGGTTGTTTGGATGCTACCAACTGATAACATGGTGACACATAGAATATAGTTAGGAAGCATTATAGTCACACATCAGAAGCATCCATTTTCTACCGACCGGTAGAAAAAACCATGTTGTTGACCAACAACATTATCATGTTATTGGCCAATAGTAGAGGTAGTTAGTAGTTATATCACGATCGATCAAGTCAAGGAAGTGTTGCATATGTCGGGGTATGGATGCTACTAACTAGTAGTAGGTAATTATGCTACCGAAAAGTAGCAAGAACATGCAACTAAACAATAGAAAAACCGTAAAGAAGAAAATATTAGAATCGATCGATGCCTATAAAACATGCAACTATCTCGGTAGCGAGCATTTTACAACCAACTCGACTCCAAATCATATTGCCACTTTGGAAGGTACTAGAGTATTATTGTAGCCAAATAACTTAAAAGGTTAAAATGTAACTAGTAAGTAATAGGAATATAAACAATGGGCTAGACATTAATGAATTTAGTACTAAGTATCGTAATGAACAATTTAATGAAGTATGGCACCCATGTCTTCTCCTACAAGAAATGTACCATTGGGAAATGAATTAGTAAGGTTTCCCATACCTCTTTTCAAAGATTTAATGCAAGTTTTCGGTTGGTGGAAGAAAATTCAAGTTTCCTTCTCTATATAATGTAAATCCCCTTCATTTATGAGGAGATATTCTAAAAATGTAAAGGAAATCTGTAAAAATTGTTCCAGAACTTTTATGAGTTACGAGTTTTAGATTTGGGCATTTTACAAGGTGATTCTTGCCTTATTTCCTGCATTGTAATGAATTGTGCATCCTTTTAAGTAATAAAATTCATGTTTTTGGCTCATATTTGCCCTAGCTTGTGTTGTATTGCATTTCCTTTCCTTTCATTTCATTTACAAATATATTGTGAATATCATGTTCTCTTTTCAGGGTTCAAATCTATTGTGCTCCATAAAAATGGTGATTTGAATGTTGTTTTGGATTGTGGAACTTATGTCTGTCCTTTCTTCCTTCATTTTTCTCTCATTTTCACTCATTGGAATGTCTCCACCCCTTGTTCTTGGTGTTATCACCTCCCTCGTAGTTTAGGATTTTAATTGTATGCATCTCCCCTCTCCTGGTCCATTGAAATCATAGATTAGTGTTACATAGCTACATTTTTCTTTCTAGGAGTAGTTTTAGCATTAAGAGTAGGTAAAGTAAGTCATCCTTCTTTTCAAGTCTATATTGGTGTAATTCCCATAGCTTGATACAGTCCCATATTTCCTCAAAGCCCTAGATTAATCTGATTTGGGACAGTGAAAATATGTGCTCGATAAGTATCAAGGGTTTGGGTCATATAGTGACCTAGTCAAAGTAGTTATGTGAAGAACAAGGTGAGTATTTTTGTGGTCTTGAGTTCATTTGAATAAGGTATGTATTGATCATCATATAATATTTTGTGCCAATCGCTTTTGATTAAAATATTCCAATTTATAAGTAAGAGTAACAATGGTCTTGTTACTATACTCCACATGGCTATTGCCTTATGGATAGTAAACAACAAAATGTGACTATGAGATACTGTGATTGTAGCACAAATTAATCATCTTGACAAAAGAGAAACAAGTAACACTATCTTATTTGGCACTCCAACTTAGAAAATGATATTTTCTTTCAAAAAGTTGCACACCATCTCTGAATTGGCATGCTTGGTTGGAATGGATTCAACCCACTTTATAAAATAGTCTGTAGTAGTGAGGACATACATATGACCCATAGTGGAGTGTAGATTCAATACACCTTTTAAGTCTAAAACCCACTATTGGAAGGGTTCTGTATGATCAAAGCTGGGAGTGGAAAAGAAACAATCCTCATTTTACATACAAACTATTGACATGGATCACATTTTCCTACCCATTTGTAGGCATCCTAGAAGAGAGTAGGATAATAATAACCACCTCTCAAGATATTGTGTGCTATTAGCAATCCTAAAATTCCCTCCGCATGCATGATCATGCAATGTATTAAAAATATTCTTTTGTTGTTCCTCTTCAATGCATCTTAGGAAGGTGTCATCTAATCCTTTCTTGTACAATACATTTTCTCAAATGGAATACTTTTTTGCTTTCAGGAAAAAAGTATGTATTTTCTTATAATCCTAACATAGGGGACAATCATTATAGGTGAGGAAGTTTTCTAGCTTTGAATACCAAGGATTGGTAGTACTCACAAATAGCACAATAAGAAGGCATTTGATCTAACACTCATAGTAGTTAGAACAATATTACCATTATTCTCTAGTAAGGAGTTCACACAAAACATTTCCCCACACTAATTTATAAGCTCTAATAAAAGATTCTACTCCTAAAATTTTGATACAAAATTACCTCTTTTTCTAACACGATATTGTTTCATTATAATGGACTTGACTACCAAGATAGGAACCATGACAATAATGTGTGATTTGAAAAGATAAAAATTCAATTTTTCAAATCTCTTACCACCGCATATGCATGCTTCTCATGTTGTGAATAATTGATTTCATGTTCCTTTAATGGTGCACTCATAAATGTAATGGGTGACTGAAATTTCTCTTCATTCTCTTGAACAAGGATAGTTGAGATGGTGTACTCGTGAGGCATAGAATTAAAAATTAATTTCTTTAAAGTCCATATGGACCAAAGTGGGTGCATTTGTAATAACACATTTGATTGATTCAAAATCTTCTTTACCTTCTTTGCTCCATCTAAAGGATTCCTTAGGCTTCATCATGTTGATAATATCTCGTATTGATCTTGATGAAGTCGAACAAACCTTCTTAAGAAGTGTACTTTACCAAAACATGAATGTACACCAAGTTTTCTTGTAGGTAGAGATAACCTTGGATGTTTTTAGATAGCTTTAGATCATTTTTTTTACCCTCCTTACTCACAATATGACCAAGGATATTTCCTTCTTACACATCCAAGATTGATTTTTTGGGTTAAGAGAGATGTGATGTTTTTTACACATGATCGGTACTTACTCCAGATATTCTAAATGCTTATCTATCTTCTTTGAATGCATGATGAGATCATCCAAATATACCATTATGAATCTTCCTCTCATGTATTTGAAAGATAAATCTATTTCCCTTTGGAAAGTGACACCTACATTGATTCACCCAAAGGGCATATGGTGGTATAAAAAGTTACCCCAAGGGGTGGTGAAGGAAATTTTAAATATATCCTCTTTGACTAACTTTATTTGGTTGTACCACAAGAATCCATCAAGAATCAAAATAATTTATGAACCATTGACTGCTTAGAAGATATGATCTATGACCGGTAAGGGATAGTTATCTTTTAGTGATGGTTGATTCAAATTTAATAAATCCACACAAATACGGGTCTTGCCATTGTTCTTCCTTACCAACACAATATTGGATAACCATGTTGAGTTATCAATGGATAGGAAAATGATGTAAGTACTAAGTAACTTTTCAACCTCTTCTTTAATGGTTCCAAAAATTTGAGATTTTACTTCCTTTACTTCTTTCAAAAGGCCTTCGCATCAAGCTTCAAGAGAATAGAGGGTTGCATGGATTATGGTTATAAGAACTTAAGATCTTCATATGAATAATACAGCACATCAAAATATTTCTTAAATAGAGTTGAAAATATTTTGCATTCCTCGTAAAGAACACTTGTCAATGTTCACCATTCTTGGTTTCTCACTTGTTCCAGTATTCATTTTCTCATATTCAACATAATATATAGGTTGATCTTTGGTGTTTTTGTGGAGAAACATATCATTCTTATGAAAGGGTTAGCAAAATAGTTTTTCACTAGGAAAAATTGGTTGATTTTCACCAACTCTTTGGGACTAGGTCCCTCTGCTTGAATGGGGCATATCCATTATTGTATGTGAACTAAAATTTAAATTTATTGTTGGCCTAGAGGTTGGGAATCCAATTCAAACACTCCAATCCACCTACGAAAGCACTTGAAATCTTGTGCAAGAGAGGAATTTTATAGAAAGGTGGGGATGTGGGAGTGGGAAATTAGGAGAGGGACTAATGTTGTAAGTAGGAAAAGTTTAGATTCTTGCAAGGATTAATCAGAGATATCAATACACACAATTTGGGAAGAATAAAAACTTTTCTAACAATATCAAGACAAGATAAAACCATGAACATAAAATTTCACTTATTCACTCATCTAGAAAAGTTGAAACTCCTTTCTTTATTGACATTCTCACAAAGTTGTATATTGAAAGAAAAAGAGGAAAGCATATAGAGAAGGAAATAGAAGAACTTGCTATATTTTTCTTATTTTTGGTAGTTATCTACTCATGAAAATATATAATTAATAACCCCTTGGAATAAGTAAGTCATTATAATATATATATTTTAAAAATACTCTTCACCTACCCCCCACATGTCTTTTCACTTGTCTTTATAACTTGTGACTCTTGGCATTCCTAGGAAAGAAATTAAGTCTCCTTTTTATTCATTGGAGGAAACTCATTTAAAAAAATTTACTATAGTCACATTAATGAATAATATGAAAGTGAATAAGATGAAAATGAAAATTGCAACCTCCCAATGAAGAATTAAAACATGAAGGAAGAGAGGGAGGGAGAGTGAAGAGAGAAAGAAGATAACTACTCAATTTAAGGAAGATGATTCCGCAAATGGAGACCTATTTTTCAATGGACTTTTGGGAAGTTATTCAGAGAGATATCAAAGCCTTTGAAGTTATTATTATACCGTGCTGTCGTAGGTGAAAATTTCTCATCTTACGGGATGTGGACAAAAATCAAGGACTTGATCGAATTATTGGAGAGAGCGTTGATGTTAAATGAACCAAGACTTATGATTTTTCACAGTGTTTGATATGAAAACCCTTATCTCATCTAGGTACTCCAATGCATCTTCATTGAATTAAAATGGATCTCCATCCTCTTTCATGATAACATGCTCGAATGGATTCAACATATCATATGCTAAAATGTTTTCACTCATTGTTGGCACTCCAAGCTTTTGTACCTTAACATTTAAATCCCCTTGCATCTTTGCAATGTGTTCCTCTTATGAATAAAATCACCCGGATCATGATTTATCATTTCATATTTAGCAATCAAATTCGAACTAAGACTTGAGTCAATTCATCTAATGCTGAAGTGAATACTTCCTTGTTTACCGAAGGGATGAATTTACCTTACCCATATCAATGACCAGTGGATACACCTAGTCCTAATGTTTCATTTTTTCCTCAACCTCCTCTCTATTCATGCTTACTTTAACAGCTTTTTTTTTCACTCATGTACTCAAACAAGGAAAAGATCTTGGGAATAAATACCTTACCCTTTTCTAGAATCTTGTTCACCCACTTGTTATTTTCTCTACCCTGCATGATGAAGCCTTATGTTTTTTTGATAAACTTTGTGTTGAAGCTACTAATGGGAGTAACTTCCTTGACTATGAGAGAGGTTGTAGAATTAGGGTCTAATAATATTTATACGTATGAAGTGAGGGTCCTTATATGGTCTTCTACTTGATCAAGTTTCTCTTTGTATTCCTAGTTTCTCGTGAGAAGGTAAGCGGAAGAATCTTGGATTAGATAAGCATATCCCTCATCGGTCGTTGGTCTAATGGGAATGGTGATGATTTAATAATTTTATGGGGCCATATCGATGATAGGATTGATGACTTTAGGTTGAGCCACCTCCACATATTGGTTACCTAAAGTCTCGTTGAAAAAGTGGGAGGCAATTTTTTCTTTATTCCCTTTCTTTACCTTCACTATTACAGATATTTCCTAAAATTATGGGATCACCACCTATTGTCTCATGTGTGTCTCTCTCCCGATCATATCATGTACCCATGAGAGTGTTTTGTTTATCTCAGGATTAGTTTTGGACATGATGGAAGTTTCTTGTTCTTGCTGAGAAGGTGGATCTTAAGCCAGTTGAAAAAGTATGATTGCAGAAGAATAATTGCTCTGAGTTCTTTGAATGACAAGTGGTTTAGTTGGATCAATCTCACCTTGTTCCATATACTTTTCCATCTCTTGAGTTTCTTTTTCCTTCTTGTGTGTACTCTTGTAGTGCATTGGCTTGGATTTCATTGATTTTATCTTTTGAATTCTTTCATAATGGGAATAACTAGAAGCTTTCTCGGCGACCTTCAAGGTGGAGAGGGGAGGTGACTATTCCTTGAGAGCATGAAGGCCTCCCTGAATCGATGAATTTTGCACTCTTCTGTTTTAACCACTCTCTATATCTCTAAATCATTTACTTATTCCTTTCATTGATACCCCCTAATTCTTTGATGCTCCAAGAAACTTATGAAAGAGGTGAATATTTCACAACCAGATATCTTCGAAGATCATACAATTATGTTCCATCATAATCAATTCCTTCTTCAAACCATTCAAAGCCAAACTTCCTAATTTTCTCTATTTTCATCCTCATGTGATCTCTTTCCCTAACTTGGTGATCATCATAACAGTTCACCCAATACTCCTCAATTTTTGATGCATGGTCTAAGTCGTGATATAGAACATGTCGAGTGCTCCGATGTCAAATTTATCCCTCAAAGTGTAGGAATAGATATTCAACTAAGAGAAAGAGGCTTCCAAATTTTATGCATAAATGAGAGTTATAATAAAAATTACTATAGAGATGGGGAAAGAGATACCTTTCTTCTTCCTACTCTTGAGTTTTCCGTTGACATGGACAAGTTGTCTATAAAGCTCAAACATGAAAATATTGTCACTAAGGTATCTTAGAAGTTTTCATGGAGAGATCAAATCTAGATACCCTGATGTATGAGAATGTTAAGAATTGTGTGAAGAAGGATCTCGTATCTCTCAATCAATTACACAAAGATGTGAGGATCATCTCAATTTTAGATTTCCTTCAAGAAATCTCATAACATACATGGTGAATACATCATTAATCTGTGAAAAATTTGATTACTCTCTTTTAGGGTCAACTATGGATATCTATCATAGGCGGTATCCTTCTAGGAGATGTTTGGTGTGAGATTCAAACCCCTGAAATATATCTTACTAGAAATAGCATACACTAGGTATGATGTCATAGAAAACTTTCTTATGACTGGAAGCTAGAGAATTTGGAAGTGAATGTTGTCACCGATGATTTTACCCCAATAAATAATTTGCTTGCATTATATTATGGTGAGGATGAATAATTCCATCTAATCATGGAATTCCTTGGTTTTTTCCTCTCCCATCACTCTACTCAAAAAGAATGATAGCATCTGAGAATCCTTTGTGAAACTCATGTCTAGACCAAGACTTTAGCACACGAGAGGGATTTATCACCTGCTTCAACCAATACCCCAATACAAGGCCTTGAAGTTATGAATATGTCTTTGACCATCCTCTTGATGCAAACTCCTTTAATATTACTACCATGTTCCTCTAATTTTTAATCAACATATGTTGTGATCTCCTTGGGGGTGAGCACTACCAAGATTGAACCATCATCTACCCAAATGATTATCATGTCTAGTTCATAGTGTTGAGCACAAGTCATCACCAAATCTATGCTCTAGAATAATATTGGATGGTCACCATCTTCAAACAAACCACTTGTGTATATCCTCTCTTCCACAGGTTCCCTAGGTCCGCCAAGCATCCGATTTTTTAGATCCTCCAATGCCATAAGAGAAAAATTGTTGTCATCCACTTCCAGATACTCGAATGTAAGAATTGAAATGGGCTCCAAACCAAAAAAATGAATTTCTGTAGCAAAATCCACTATGTGATAAAAATGAGGAACACAACAACTTTCTCTACCTAAAACTAAAACTTTCTTTTTTAGTAAGTATGAGCTAAGGGTTGCTTTATTCTTGTAACATTCCTATTTTAAGACTTCAGAAACAAGGGAATTTTTTTTTACACAATGTTCTCTATTCTAAATAAAACATCATTTAGAACACACATTCCATGCCAATCAATCTCATAATAGATAACCATATGCAGCTGTAATGACTCAAGAATTACCGATCTCTCATTTCATGACTCGAGTTACTAACCAATCTCTCATGTTTGTCTTAAAGTATAGAATACTTTATGTATACTACGTATACTTGGTTTCCCTACCCTGTTCTAGGTAATGAGTGATCTGTTCAAAGAACCTATCTAAATATTTGTCACCAATATTCATCGACATCACATTTCATTTAAACTAGGTGACATAGGACAACGTAACCAGAGCTTGTAACACTTTGGCCAAAGATTTTCAACATACTGTTCATGTTACTATTCCTAGACATCATACTTTTCAATTCAGAATACGTCCTTCACCTCACTCCGCTATTATCTAGAATGGTCTTTACTGACTTCTATCAGTTCACTTGCCCAAGGTTTGACCCTAACCCAGGTTAGCGACATAAATTGTTATAGGGAGATGCTCACGATGACTTAGGGTATATGGGCATACTCGACCAACCTAAGTCGACCGAATCGCCAGGTATCCTAGGTCATAGAAATTTACTTCATATTCTAACCATGCTACTAACTTGACCTAGAGAGAAACTAAGTTCAAGTCTAAATGTGTGTAGATATAGATGAATGAATTCGAAGGGTGTTTCCACATGTCAACCGCAACACTTGTATCCTCGAGAATCCATTAGTCTTATCGAATGTACAAATCATGCAATTGGCATGTGCCAACATCTGTTAAACTGCTTCATCATGATGTACATACCCTTGGTGGTCATTAATTCATAATTAAATTTGGATTAAGATTCATATTGTAGTAACCATGCCTAACCCTAATTCCAACATTCATTAAGTTCTTTATCCATAATTAATCTGATTTAATAATAAGAACTTTATTAACCTCATGATTTCTTTTATGTTCATTAACTCAAAGATAACAAGCGCTTATCCAAAAGCAGGCAGCAAACATCAAACGGTTAAATTTTAATGCAACTAAGTTGTCCAAAGGTGTATCATCCCCTAGTTCAGCTAGAGTTTACTTCATACAAATCAAGTACAAAGATTAACGATCATAACCATTGTTCATTTTATTTTTCATTCTTTTGAGAGAGGAAGAGTCTTCCTCTACATGATTAAATGTTAGGGTTAACATAACCTTTTTATCATTCACCACTCATATAGTTTAATTGTATGTCCAATACATATTTCATTATTATACTATAATTGTTTAGATAGAGAATGACATCTTTATGCAACTTAACAAGTTACACTTTAGTAAGGGAGATTGAACTATTCCCTTAATCCAACTTATTAAATGATAACAGTAATAGGTATACAAATAGATATAAGAGTATCGACAAGATAGCATTACTATTTCCTTCATACAAAGTACAAGAGAATTTACACCAAAATTTGGAGTCAGTCTCCAAACCTTTCAATTCATCATGATAAAATATACACTTTACAAGACTATGCATTTCAAGCATACTGCATGTCGATCAAGCATTAAGATCATAAAAGAACATAACTTTTCTTTTCAATACAACTCAAGAATGAATCAAAATTCTTTACAAAAGAACCAGACTTTAAATAAGCCAATACATCATAAAAATTTTTGCCTTCTTTTATCACTTACGAATTCCATCTGCAAAAATTGCTAGCACAGGTCAGTTCATTGAACTGAGCATGATAAGCACTAAGCATTAAAACGAAGTGCATTCCACTAATTGTTCCATTAAAACAATTTTGCTTTAATGAAACAATTAATATATCATACCAATAAGCATAAGTAATAACAACCATAAAATAAGTACAACTAATAAGTCTGAAATCACTTTTTTTAAAAGAGCATAATATAATCAACAACTACTTCATTATATCAAATAAGAATTGACCCAATCAATTACTTATTTAAAACAATCAACAGATCTTGTTGTCTAAATATTTCATAATTCTTTCTGAATTAAAATACAGAATTTAAATTTACTATGTAATGAAAAGAGTTACTTTCAGAACCAAAAACCTTATTGTCATTTTTCCAAGTTTCTAGAATCATGTACAGATAAATTCATTTCAGCATAGTACATATTTAGGATGATTCATCCTACAACTTAAATAAATAAGAAGAAGAATCAATACAGACTATCCACGATTCACCATTCATCTAAGAGATAGAAAACAAGTTCAGAAAGTACATAACTGATTACCTACATAACTGCATCAATCAAGGAAACCAATAAAAGGATTCACCATTTAAGAGACAACATTTGATAACAAGAATCCCAAACCAATCTGAGAAGGGAGAGAATCAAAACAGTCATCATCCTACTTGCAAGCCTTAAGTATATTCTACATTATAGAAGATATCATTCAGAGATCTGAAACCATATGTTCCAAAAATCAAAGCAAGCCTTACACAAGGATTATATCTTACTCATGTCCATCCAGGGAAGATTCATAATATTATTGAGTGCACAGAAAGGATTCCATCTGAAAACAATATCCTAATGATGCATGACTCGAAATTATTTCCAATGTTCCAAAAGAGAACACAAACCAAACGTAAAGTTTTAAAGAAAACAATACTTCTATTTTCCATACAAATTCAAACCTTATCAGAACATCAATACCAACAGCATCCCAGTTCGAATACAAATATAAATCTAGGACACATATAATACCAAAACCACATTCATCTATTCAAAATTATTTTAACATAAGTTTGAGTTCATATTATAAAGTAGAGTGTATAGTACAATCTCAAGCAAAAGTATAAAATCGGGGCAAAACAAGATATAGTTCACAAGATTATTCAATTCCTTTCTCTTTTTAAAAACCCAGAAATCTATTCAAATGAATTTGAAAGAGAATACAAAATACCCAACACAATTTTAAGTCAAACAAAGTTTCAACATTACCCATAAACTCAACTGTAATAGAAATCCCAACTATAATAAATTTCACAGCTCCATCTAGCACATAAAGATCAAGGTAGAGAATTATAGTGTAGAGAAGGTAATTGTTCCAATCAAATTTAACACAAGTTGAAGTACAAACACAACACTTCCATATACTTCAAAACCCATTATCGATTGCTTTCAAACAAGATTGAATTCATACGAAGGGTAAGTAAACAATAGAGTCTCGAACTAGAGGTTCTATATCCTCAAAAAAAGATAAAGTTACATAAAATTTCATGCATCCTTCTCTCAAAACAATCAAATAATTACAGATAAAAACTAGACGTGGGTTACCTAGAATAGAGGCAATCAAAATATCCTCAAACATTTTCATGCCATTACGTGTTCAAAGTAAACCGTATAGTTCGAGATAGGAGTAATACTTCTTCTTCAAACTCAAAGATTCATCAAATTGAAGATTTCATAAGATATTACAAGTTCATACTCAACCAAAAACCATATGCTCAAGCTCTTTTTCGAGCAGACATTCCCAAATGCGAGTTCTAAACAAAACACAAAAGCCTCAAAAGTTCCATATGAATTTCAACACTAAACTTTCTCAAAGAGAGAGCAACCCAAAACTAATATTATCATAAAATGGATTCATATCTAAAAATCACATAGATTCCATCAACATGAAGTAAATAACTAGAACAAAAAAATAACCATATATCTCAAAAGAGCAGAGTTATTTTAATGAAACATTTAGAGGAAAGCAAGAAATCTTAATGGGTAGAGCCTATCATGCCTGATAGTGCTTCTACCAATTCAAAGGAGACTTCCAGCTGAGCTTCCAACTCTTCTTCTCCTCCAAGAAATATCAACAACCAAACATCTCTTTCTCCAATGCCTCATATACTTTCCTTGAATCGAAATAGACCAGAGAAACCAAAAATAGCCACAAATTGAAAATCAAACTGCTAGTTTGAAGAACCATATATCTCCATGTAGAGCAAAAATTGTAACGCATGCAAGACCAAAAACCTCCAACAAATCCACCCTCATTTTTTCCAAGATGTTTTTCTCACAAAAATTAAGATTCATTAATGCCATTACTCCCTAATCTTCCGCCTATCTCTCCTTGCCACCGCCTCCCAAAATTGGCGAATGCTATTTCAACCTCTGCATGCATTTCTAATTTCAACTATGATTCCACATAATCTTCCACCAAGTTTACATGTCTCTGCCAAAACTGGAAGTACTTCCTATTAATTTGAAAATCAAATCAAATAAATTCCTTTGGAACTATCACTAATTTTCCATGCGACCCTTAGGTCCCTTTCATTAGTTTAGGATAGATATCCATAACTTAGGTTATGACCTTAGGTTAGTCTAAAAATTAATTACCTTAGGTTTAAAAACATTGCCTTAGGTAATTTTCCAACTTAAGATAGGGTATAATTCAAACCAATTTAGTAGTAGGTAATAGGTTAAGAGTATACCTAACATCACCTTAGGTTTTTCCCCATCCCAACATAGAATATGAAGCTTAGGATAGATTATCACCTGTATAAGTAGACATAGCTTAGGAAATAGGTACATTTACCTTAGTTTAGAATACCATTAGGATAAATCCCATAGGTTTAGGACTTAGATTCCCTTCATAGTCATGAAGCAGGCTTCATTCCACTTAACATTGTTAAATGTCCTAAAGAGATCAATCGAAAGATCCAAGCACAAAACATACAACAGAATGCAGGCATGATATTACAAGACCATAAAGAATTTATAAACATACAAAAGTTCATTTTATTACATCTCTTAACCTCTGAATGTCAGTTTACCATTTAGACCAGGTAAGGAGATTTAAAACATTCCTTAGATCAATGGAATTGATCCAAGGATGAGTCAGTTAATAGAGATAAGTTTGCAACCATCATAACCAGATTACAACTCACCTATCTGAAGTGAAAATGGATTATTGCAAGCATCGCATTTCAATCTAATGAATCCAAGAGCAGAAATGATTTATCCCTGGCAAGCATGATTTTCAACAAGCAAAGGAGCACACTGCATCAAGAAAATCACATGTCAATGCTTGCAATGCAAAAGAGAAATATAACAGTTTGTCAAAGGTGTTACATACTTCCCTCCTAAAAATAATCATCATCCTGATGATTATCTTATTTGACCATTGCATTAAGGATAATTAATTTATTCACTTTCATATCATATGTTTGTAACAATATCAAAATTTTAAAGTTCCAGAAATCAGCATTCACATAGTTGTTTATTTAAAAATAAATAGTCATTTGCCCAAAATTGGCAGACTTATTGTCATATAAAGATAAAATCACAAATTTTTATCATAATCTAAATCAATTATATTCAAATAAGTATGAAAAATAAATTTTCATATCTTCCATATTTTTACAAGTTGTACTTTCTTCATTAAATTGGTCCCACTTGACCTTACATTGACTTATTTCAGGATTTCTTAAATGCAACCTGCAAGTTTCAAAGACTCGTATGGGTTTAAACACAATTATTTCGGGTCTTGGACCCACTAGAATTCCAATTTAACACATGTGATAATTTGAAACATATTTCTTAAGCAAAGAAATATGGAAAACATCATGCATTTGTGACAAATCAGGAGGTAATGCTAAACGGTAAGCTACAAGAGGTTGATTACTTCAACTATCTCAAAAGGTCCCAGATAATGAGGTGATAACTTGGTAGCCTTGCCAAAAGTTATAGAGCTCTTTTTTAGTTTAACCCGAAGAAAGACTTTCTCACCAAATTCAAATTTCCTATCAAGCTTTAAATTAGCATAACTCTTTTGCCTATCTATTGCTTCTTTCAAGTGTTCACGAATCAATTTAACTTGTTCCATTTCAATAAGAATTTCAGGTCTAATTACCTCTCTATCCTCAATGTTGTCCTAACTAACATGGGTTCTCGTATTTTCTTACGTATAATGCTTCAAAGGTGCCATCTTAAGAGAGGCATGATATGTGTTATTGTAAGCAAACTCAACTAGTGGAAGGTACTCTTTCGACTCATACTACTGATCCATACAATACATTCATAACATATCCTCTAAAACTTGATTAAATATTTTAGTTTTTCCATCTATTTCTCGGATGATATGCGTAAACTTAAATTCATGTTAGTTCCTAGAGCTGCATTAAGTGTTTGCCAAAACCTTGAATTTATTCTAGGATCTCTATCGATATGATTAATTCAGTACTCCATGTAATCTAAAAATTTCATGTACAAATCATTTTACCAAAACAGAGAATCATCCTTCGATTACCAAAGAATAAAATGTGATACTTTTGTTAGTTTATCAACAACTACCAAAATAACATCATGTTTATTTCTTGACAAAGGCAACCCTTGTACAAAATCCATGCTTATTACTTTCCATTTGTACTATGGTATGATATGAGGATACAATAAACTGGTTGGATGCATATGTTAAGCTTTAACACGTTCGCATTCTAAGTAATGTGTCACAAAATCAATAACGTCCTTTTTCATCCCCTTCCGTAAATATTTTTGTCTTATATCAGTAAGCTTCTTTGTAATACTAGGGTGTCCAAAAAGGGTGAATTGTGAAATTATGCTAACAATTTGTTTATTAAATAATTTAGTGAAGGTATGTATACTCTATTTTCAAATCTTAAGATTCCTTCCTTGTCAAAGGAAAAACCTCTATACCTCACATCATTTGGATCTGCAACAAGCATTGTTTTTACTTGCTTTGAAAGTAAGAATCGATTCCATAACACTTTTACTTCATCGTTAAACTAAGTTCTCAATGCTATAAGAGTAGACATGTGCTTCCTACAACTTAGAGCATCAACTACTCTGTTTTCCTTACCTTTGATGTAATTTATGTCAAAATGATATAGAGACAAAAAATCTAACCATCTTCGTTGTATTGTATTTATATTTGGCTGAGTGAAAATATACTTCAACCCAAGATGATCAATTTTTAATTCAAAAGGTTTACCAAGCAGATAATGCCTCCAAACTTGTAGTGCATGAACAATGGCAGCAAGCTCTAAATCATGTGGAGCATAATTCAACTCATGTAACTTTAGTTTTCTACTTTTGTAAGCTATGACATGATCATTTTGTAACAAAATACCTCCTAGACCTTCCCTAGATGCATTTGTTACAACAATAAAGTCTCCATTAGGGTTTGGTACCACTAGAATAGGTGTTGATGTTAACTGTTCCTTTAAAGTTTTGAATGCATATTCACATTTCTCATTCTAAACAAACTTCTTATCCTTTTTCTGGTAATGAATTTATTGGTGCAGCCACTTTAGAAAAATATTTACAAATTTTCTATAGTAACCAACAAGACCCATGAAGCTCCTAACTTCATGTACATTCTTTGGTGCAGGCCACTCAGTTATAGCTATAATTTTAGAAGGATCTACAAAGCAATTCCATTCTTACTTATTACATGTCCCAAATAATGCACTTCTATGTTAAAGAAGGAACATTTAGATAGCTTACCATATAACCATATCTTTCTCAAAAGTTCCAAAACTATCTTCAAATGCTCATGGTGTTCCTCAATACTTTTAGAATATATGAGAATGTCATCCAAGAATACAAGCACAAATTTGTCCAAGTATTCTTCAAAGATATTATTCATTAAATTCATAAAAGTTGTAGGTGCATTTGTTAATCCAAAAGGTAAAACCATGAACTCATAATGTCCATACCTTGTTCTAAAAGTTGTTTTATGAATGTCCTCATCCTTAATCTGTAATTTATGATATCCAAATCAAAGATCTATCTTAGAATACACAGATGGTCCACGCATTTGATCAAATAGATCATCAATTCTAGGGAGTGGGTATCCATTCTTGATTTTTATTTTGTTTAACATTCTATAATCAATGCATAATCTAAGTGTTCCATCCTTCTTTTTCATAAAAATTACCGGTGCTCCCCAAGGTGAAACACTCAGTCTAATCAAACCTTTGGACAAAATTTCTTACAATTATACCTTAAGCTCTACTAATTCTATAGTAGTCGTTTGATATGGTGCCTTAGAAATAGGCTCGGTTCTACTCTTGATTTCAATAGTGAATTCGAATTCCCTTTTGAGTGGAAGACCTGTAACTCTTCCAAAAACACATCACTATAGTTTTATAACAAGGGATATCATTCCATGACATCACTATTCTCTTCAAGATACAAGGTACAACCTTTATTTTTGGCCTTTTTAAGTTGCATAGATGACATTTCCATAATAGAAACCTCACGTTTCACACCCTAAATCTCTTTTGTTTTCTGAGAACATCTAAACAACTAATATGTTTTTCAAAACAGCCCACTTTTGCCTTCTATTCAGCTAACCAATACACCTATGATTACATCATAAGACCCCAAAAGTGCAACATAAAGATCAACTTTAGTGGAAAAAACTAGGTAAGTCAAGGACTGCTCCAAAAATACACATACTAACTGTATGAACAGCATTGTTTCCATAATGTACAGTCCATGTTTTATCCATGTTTCCAGCTTTTATTTTTAGTTTTGATGCTAATTTACTAGAAATAAAACATTTAGTAGCTCCGGTATCAAAAATAATAGTTATAGGTATGCCAAATAACTTACCCGAAACCTCTATGGGTGTGGCCTATTTTTTAGCCTGCTTGTCAGCTACTGCAGCATGTATCTTATGTTGCTAATTATGATCATCCTTTTCAAAGGACATTGATTTGCATAATGATCTTTGCCATAGTTATAATAGCCTCCTACATGTCCCTTTCTAGGCTCATATTTATTTCCAGCCTTAGAGTTATCATTCTGACCTCCATAGGACTTCTGTCCATTATTATTATTCTTGACAAAGTTGTTTTGTGCATTACCAACAAACTTATTTGTTGCTGCTTTCTTACTATTATTAGCTGAAAATGTAACATCCCCATTTTAAAACACCAGAACAAGGGAAAAAAAAAAATTTTTTTTTTTTTATAACGTTCTCTGTTATGAATTATAAAATTCAAACACACGTTCAAGATTTAATAATTGTTCTCTGCCCAAACCACACAGTTTGGATCATACAATTTCTTTTAAAAACGAATGTTCCCTGTTCACATATTTACAATATGGAACACACATTCAATGCCATTCAATCTCATAACAGATTCTATATGCTGCTGTAAATGACTCGATGAACTGCCGATCTTCCATTTTCATGGCTCGGAGTTTCAACGATCCTTCATTTCATGACTCGGCAACAACCGATCCTTCATGTACATGACTCGGCAACAACCGATCCTTCATGTTTGTTTATGCATAGTATATTTTATATACTTGTTCTCATAACCTTCCCCGGTTATCGAAGTGATCCATTTAAGAAGCCTATCTGAATATCTGTTACTGATATTCATCTGACATCCTGCATCTTAAATTAAGTGATAAGGACAACGCAACCAGCAATTGCGATACTTTGGCCAAAGATTTTCACATGCTTTGCATGATCATATTCCTGAATGTGATACACATCTACGGAATACGTCCTTCACTTCACTTCACCTGTTATCTAGAATGGTCTTTCCTGGTTCCTACCAGTCCTCATCGTTTAAGTTCCGTTTTAAACTTTCGATTCCAGCCAGTAATATGAGCGGGTATAGGAAGGCACTCCTGGTAACTAAAGATACGCAGACATACGGTGTCGTTACCCCACGACTCCGTGTGTCTGATTATCTTTAGTATTCCGGAGTCACTCCGTATACCAGATCATACCCTATCTCCACCCCACTAAGATCTACACATTCATTTATGTATTCTAAATGTTTTAATTCGGAGGGCATTGCTATATGTCAAATTTTGCAACATGTGTCGTCATGAAGACCCCGTCTTCATGAAGACACCTTCTTTGTAGGCGGCGTATGCCAATGTCCTGCAGAATTCTCCCAACGAGAATACACATCCTGCCCAAGTGACTTAGCCACGAGTTAATAGTTTAAGCAATTTTCAGCATCCACGCTGATCCCTTGATCCTCGTTTCCGTTGCAGTTGTATATAACTAAAAGGGACTAAACTGTCCATTAGTTCGTTATGTATCGTCTCCTTCGTATCGAAGGGCTACATTTCCTTACTTGGTTTATTTCTTAATCATTAGATTAAGCAGTCCGTACCGACGGACATAATAAGTTTAACCTATTAAACTTAACCAAGATGTTTCAATCGCAACTTATTTCGAATATTAACTTATTAGACGTCATTCAAACGAGGTCTAAACTTCAAGAAATGAACTCATTTGTTCCCCTTAACATTATATAGTTAAGGATCATTAGTTATGGATATATGTATCCTATATCCTTTAATCTGAATTTTTATCAAACGGGATCAATGATGGAGTTCGAAAACGAAGTTCGAAAACGAAGTTCGAATACTCCAAATTTAAATTGATATTCCTTAGCTCCTAAGCTAATCCTGAATACCCTCTGATTATAAAATCATATTCTTCTTAATCCTTTTTAATGTCAATTCAAAATTCATCTTTACCCAAGTATGAATTAATTGCATTGTTCAACTTAAAGGTTGTATTTAAGTAAGAATAGATATCAGTTTCAATTCAGCATCCATCCAAGGATTACGAAACAATTCCAAATCGAGAAGTAACATTTTATTCCCAATTTATATAACAATATCAAACTGATATAATTATTGAAAATATCACACTTGTAACTGTATTCAATATTTCAAGTCATAATTTGTACATTTGCCAATCCAACTGATTGGGTATAGTTTTTACAAAGCATCTATACAACTCATGGACAGAAGAATATATTTTCTTCTTTCACAATTCCTCAAAGAGGAATAAAAGCAACAGTTACAATTTAATTTATATTTTATCAAGAGGCATCAGAAGATAGCCAAGTCTTCATTCTAATCAAATTCCATCTGCAAAATGAATTGCACGGTCGATTGATATGAATCGAGGCACATTAAGCACTTATCCTTAAAATAAGATGCTTGACTAAGCATTTTTTAATAAAAGAACCACCTTTTATGAAACAACGAAAAACATCAATCTCAAAAGCACAAAAAGAGATCAGCATAACCACTAAATCATCAAAATATCATCACAACCAGCCAAGGGACTGCTGTCCCGTTTTCACATAATCATTGCAAGTATCAATTTACAAAATTTGTAAAGTTAGGAATTCAAGTAGATTGCTGCCTATACAGCATACAGTTATCTTTTCCACGCCTTTCATTAATAACAAATGCAAAGGATGAAACTAACTGAATATAAATCCATTACTTCCCTTTCCGTTCATGAAGCACATTAAGTTTTAAAGCATTCAAGTACAAACAAGAAAGCGAACAGCAATGCATATAGTAGCTCTCATCTAAGCACCATAAAATTCTTCATTCACGAATTCCAGGTTCCTAACCGAATGAAAGAAGAAAGATCATTTTTCTAAAACATTAATTCATATCTCTATTTCTTTCCACATGACTGTCCTAACAGTGGAATCCAAACGAAAGACAAATCAAAATAACAGTTCAGAGTGAAACTTACAAAATCCACTCGGAATTCACTTTCTGGCAGCAAGAATAATTTCATTTATTTCCAGTTCATATGAATGCCAAACAGGTTAGTAAGACATTATATTTATCGTGGAGCAAACCATATCAATATGTATACTAGGTATTTGCTATACTAGAAGATTCCCTACTTCTTACACTGTATAGCTAACCAACAACAAATTTGCAACCACGCAAGTATATATATTCATATAATCTTTTATGCCTCACGAACACATATAGTTCTTAATAACAAATGGTACATGGTCATTACCTACAAAGAAGACCGAGTCTTAGACATTATAATTCCAATGTCACTTTCGAGTCCCAAATAGCAAAAAGAGAAGAATTCATTCTCTACTATTTCATTAAGAACAATCATTGTTTTCAGAATGAAGTAAAAACATTCAATCACGTTTTTCTAAGCAAGACAACTCAACTTAGACAGATAACAGCGTAAACGTTCTCATTGATAAGCATCTCACATAGCCAGTACAGCTGCAATCCAACAAGCTACAACAATGAACATTCCAGCCAAATTTGCATTCTCAAGATAGTAAAAACAAAATAATATCAGAAGGTCAAACTTCGACTGCCAGACGCAATGGGGTCATCCTTCATTACAGCAAGAAGAAATTATAATCATTCATTGCACAGAATACAAAACTAGTTTATAATTGCGTCAATAGTCTGATTAAGAAGACCGAACAGTATCAAGAAAACACAATAAAACCATCCTATTTTCACAGCAAGGAGAAAATATAATCCATCAATAACTTCAGAAGGAAAAACAGTCTACTTTTCCTATTTTCACGGATACCAAAACGTAATTGCTCATTTCCTATACAAGAAAAGGCACAGCCATGGAAATGTTGCTAATACTTGAATTCAATTCGAGTTCAATTACTCGTAGAGAACCCGAATGCCACTTTCATCAGAATCCAAGACAGTAGAAGGAAGAGAATCTATTTCCTTTAAAAATTTCAATATGAAACAACTTCAACAACCATCGCTTCTTTCATTCCAGTTCATCAGCAAAAGAACTTATGGTTTCAAAAGAGAAATAACTCAATTAACACGTACAGACCCGTGATACATATGACAATTTTTCCCAATACTGTTAAACAACCAGCACAACAGGAAAGCATTTCATTCCAGAAATACAAGGACAGCTGAACTCAGCGACCAATAACAGTATTTTGTATCATTTCCAAAATGACAACAAGATTCAACAGAACCCAAATTACAGCAATATATGCGACTGTATTTCCATTTCCTCTTTTCTTGCAAAGACAGTTCCACATACACAGTAAAGAAACGATTACACTAAATGGAAAACCTTTACACCATAAGGAACGATTACACACCTGTTCCACTTTCAAACAACACGAACAGTGAAAGAATTATATCTATTTCAAACACCATACTGTCAACAAACCAGCACGTCGTGGAAGTGTTTCCAACCAATCAAATGCAAGGACGGATTAACCACAACAGCAAGGGGACGACTGTACCCCATTATTTCCAAAAATGACAGCAAGAAAGGAAGGAAACCCATATCATAGCAACATAACATGACTGAAATTCCATTTTTCTCTTCACATGTAATAGCAGTTCCAAGCACAACATCAAGGAGAACGATTACATTATAAGAAAAAGTTTAAACAGCCTGTCCACTCCATACCACATGTACAGAGGAAGAAAATGTTTATTTCTTTCTACAACACTGTCAGCAACCACAACGGTAATTCCTATTCCAACCAAATTTAAGCAACAACAAATCAAGGCCGAGCAACCAGAGCCGTTTCATATCATTTTCCAAGGAAAAGAAGGCAAGAATCAACAAATCCATTTCCAAATCAACTCAAAAACAATCAAGCAATCCCAACCCAAGAGCAGGGTTGTTTTAATGAAACATTTAAATCAAGCAAAGATTTTAAAGAGAAGGGCTTAACATGCCTGTAATCTCTTTTCCAGAACTCGAAGAAAGCTTCGTTTTGCCGCGTTTTTCTTCCACAACGGCAACACAATATTCCCAGCACTTTCTTCCTTCTTCTTGGCTGATCAACAGCCTCAAAACTTCCAAGAAAATGTCGAATGCAAGAGCTGGTTCGACTGAACCAGACCAAGAAACCAAATGCAGAGCAACTTTGCAAAAGCTCGAATCAACAAAAAATGAAAATCAAAATTCCCTCATACACTTCCCAAGGCGAGCTGGTCGCGAGGACCAAGAACCATTAATGCAATAAAGGCTCGCCCTTTTTCCTTATTTTCTACGCCACCTCCACTTGGGTTGGCAAGTCTCCAATTTTCAAATTTTTCCATGCAAATGAATTTAGCCAAGCTTCCAAATGGATACCTCTATCTCCTACCTGTCCCGCCAAAACTGGCGCCGTCCCCGAAGGGACAGTTCATAAATGCCAATGAATGCCTCCTATCCATCCTTATCCTTTTCTTCCCAAGGGTCTGCGTACCCCTTTAGCTTAGGATTAGTTTTAGGTTACATAGTTCATTCGACCTAGGTCTTAGTTAGACCTTAGGTTTTAGGATTTAGATTTATTTTTCCCCTTTTTTTTTTTTATAATTTAAAAATCCACTAGGATAGTAGTGTAGGATGTATGTTAGGTCTTAGGGTTAGTTTAGGTTTAATTCACACTAACCACTAACACTAACAACTTCCTTCCAGCCCCTTGCTAACATCCACGTTAACGCAGAGCAGGACGTTCCGTCCTTCCGATTACATGCCAAGGCCACCCGTGTCCAGGCGTTTCTCGCCCCACGAGGTCCCGAATTCGACAGTACAGGGTTCAAGAATCGAACCCCTGTCGTTGGCATTTTCGTGCTAGCTATTCACACCTGTAATCAGGCGCTGCACGCTTATAATAATCCTAGTCCAGTTCAAGTGTGAATTAACATAGAAAACACAAGAGGACCTCAGCATACTTGAATCAATGGAATTGATTCAGGGTATGCTGTCAATCAGCACAAGAGCAAGCAATTATACGACAATCTGTCGTCACATCAGCAAACATACAAGTACAATATTTGTTGTCCATGCAATAAGCCACAGTATGCAAGAATCCAAATTAGCAACACATTCTCTTAAGATCAAAACATATCTTAACATGTTTGCTTTCATTTCAAGAGCTATAACAGTATGTAAAACATTCACCAAGTTAGCATACAAAATCAGAGTGTTACATTCTTCCCTCCTTAAAGAATCATCGTCCCGATGATCAGATTTACAAATCAAGGAGTTCATAGGACAAAATTCAGTTATTGTCCTTTCATTCATAAGTTCATACCAAAAACAGATTCTCTCTTAAAAACAACGTTTTAAGACAACTGTACAATAGACTAATAATTGTCTAAATTTGGTAAAATTTTCAGTTCTCTGAATTTCATATTCAGTTAAACAGATGTGGAAAAGTAGATCTCATTTCTTCGAGATTCTCCCAAGTTGCACTTTCCTCGCTGAACTGGTCCCACTGGACCTTACATTGGTTCACTTCGCGATTTCTCAAGTACAACTGGCGAGTTCCCAACACTCGAATGGGCTTAACCACGATTATTCCTGGGTCTTGGACCTGCAAGGAATTCCAATTTAGCACATGTGATAAATCTGTCACGTATTTCTTAAGCAAAGAAATATGAAAAACATCATGCATTTGAGACAAGGCAGGAGGTAATGCTAGACGATAAGCTACAGGGTTGATTATTTCAATAATTTCAAAAGGTCCCACGTAACGTGGTGACAACTTGGCAGCCTTGCCAAAGGTTATGGAGCTCTTTTTCGGCTTCACCCGAAGAAAGACCTTCTCTCCAAGTTTATAATGCCTGTCAACCCGCTTCAAGTCTGCATAGCTCTTCTGCCTATTGGCAGCCTCCTTTAGATGTTCCCGAATCATTTTGATTTGCTGTTCCATTTCCATAAGGATTTCTGGCCCAATTACCTCTCTGTCCTCAACGCTGTCCCAGCTGACAGGGGTTCTGCATTTTCTTCCATACAATGCTTCAAAGGGCGCCATTTTTAAAGAGGCATGATAGGTGTTATTGTAAGCAAATTCTACCAGCGGAAGGTATTCCTCCCATTTATACTGCTGGTCCATGCAATACATCCTCAGCATGTCCTCTAAAACTTGATTAACTCTCTCAGTCTGTCCATCCGTTTCTGGATGATATGCAGAACTGAAGTTTAATTTAGTTCCCAAGGCTGCATTAAGCGTTTGCCAAAACCTTGATGTCATCCTCGGATCTCTGTCCGATATGATTAATTCCGGTATTCCATGCAACCTGAAGATTTCATGTACAAATCTTCTTGCTAAAACTGGTGCATCGTCCTTCAAATTACCAGCAATGAAGTGTGCCACTTTGGTCAATTTGTCGACTACAACCAGGATAATGTCATGTTTATTTCTTGACATAGGCAATCCTTGAACGAAATCCATCGTTATCACTTGCCACTTATCTTTGCGAATCTTTGTGGGGATACAATAATCCAGAAGGGTGCATATGTTCCGCTTTAACACGCTGACATTCCAAGCAGTGTGTTACAAACTCTACCACATCCTTTTTCATTCCCTTCCAAAAATATTGCTGCTTAAGATCAGCAAGCATTTTTGTGATGCCAGGGTGTCCAGAAAAAGGTGAATTATGGAATTCAGTGAGCAATTTCCCTCTTAAGTCATTTGCCACAGGTACATATACCTGTTTTGAACCTCAGAACTCCTTCGTTATCAAAACGAAATCCCTTATACCTGCTGTCCTGCGGGTCTGCAGCAAGTGCTGATTTGACTTGCTGAAAATAGGGATCTGATTCTAAGGCATCTTTTACCTCATCCTTAAACTGAGTTCTTAACGTTATAAGAGCAGAGATATGCTTCCTTCGACTCAGAGCATCTGCTACTCTATTTTCCTTGCCCTTAATGTAGCTTATATCAAAATCATACTGAGACAGAAATTCTAACCATCTTCGTTGCCTTGCATTCAGATTTGGCTGAGTAAAAATATACTTCAGCCCCAGGATGGTCTGTTTTTAATTCAAAGGGCTTGCCAAGAAGGTAATGCCTCCATATTTGAAGCGCATGTACTATGGCAGCGAGCTCAAGATCGTGTGGAGCATAGTTCTGTTCATGTAACTTAAGCTTTCTGCTTTCATAAGCGATAACATGGTTATTCTGTAACAAAATACCCCCAAGGCCTTCTCCTGAGGCGTCCGTTACAACCATAAAATCTCCATTTGGATCAGGTACAGTCAAAATAGGTGCTGTAGTTAACTGCTCCTTTAACTTTTTAAAGGCAGATTCACATTTGTCTGTCCAGACAAATTTCTTTTCTTTCTTCTGCAACGAAGTGATTGGGGCAGCAATTTTTGAAAAGTCCTTAACGAACTTTCTATAATATCCAGCCAAGCCCATGAAGCTCCTTACTTCGTGCACGTTCTTAGGTGCAGGCCACTCAGTTATAGCTGTGATCTTTGAAGGGTCAACAGCTATCCCGTCTTTGCTTATAACGTGTCCCAAATAATGCACCTCTGCATCATAAAAGGAACATTTGGACAGTTTGCCATACAACTTCCTCTTTCTTAAGATTTCCAGCACTATCCTGAGATGTTCTTGGTGCTCTTCGACATTTTTAGAGTATATAAGAATGTCGTCTAAGAATACAAGCACAAACTTGTCTAAGTATTCTTGAAAAATGTTATTCATTAGATTCATGAAGGCGGCAGGTGCATTAGTCAGCCCAAAAGGCAACACCGTGAACTCATAGTGCCCATACCTCGTTCTAAAAGCTGTTTTATGAATATCTTCCTCTTTTATTCTCAGCTGATGGTACCCTGACCGCAGATCTATTTTTGAATAGACTGATGCTCCTCGCATCTGATCAAACAGATCATCGATTCTTGGAAGTGGGTATCGATTTTTAATGGTTGCTTTATTCAGCATTCTGTAATCAATGCACAGCCTCAAGGTGCCATCCTTTTTCTTTACAAAGATTACCGGCGCTCCCCAAGGTGAGACGCTCGGTCTGATCAGCCCCTTAGTCAGAAGTTCTTGTAACTGAGCCTTCAGTTCTACCAGCTCAATGGTAGTCATTCTATAAGGTGCCTTAGATATGGGTTCCGTTCCTGGTTTGATCTCTATAGCGAAGTCAAACTCACGTTTGGGCGGAAGACCCGGCAATTCCTCCGGAAACACATCACGAAAATCCCTCAACAATGGATACCTTTCCATGAAATCATTATCTTCCACTTCATTTTCTGTCATTTTTACCGCATACAAAGTGCAGCCTCTGTTTTTGGCCCTCTTTAGTTGCATAGCCGTCAGTTTCCTAACTGCAACTTCCCGTTTTACACCTTGAATGACTACTGCTTTCTGCAGGTCATCAAGGCAACTGATTTGTTTTTCATAACAGTCAACTTTTGCTTTATGTTCAGCCAACCAGTTAACTCCAATAATGATATCATATGATCCTAGAGGAGTGACATACAAGTCAACTTCGGTGGAGAAACCAGGCAGGTCAAGAATTGCCCCAAAAAGGCACATTTCAACTGTATGGACAGCATTATTCCCATAATGCACTGTCCATGTTTTATCCATTCTCGCAGCCTTTCTTTTTAATTTCATAGTTAGTTCAGTAGAAATAAAACATTCTGTAGCTCCAGTATCAAAAAGTACAACTACAGGTTTACCGAATAACTTACCCGTAACTTCTATGGGCGTCACTTGCTTTTCCCGACATGCATTGAGTTGTAGACAACTGCGGCATGTATCCTATCTTTGCTTTGTCGCGATCATCCTTCTTCAGAGGACAGTGATTCACATAGTGGTCTTTTCCACAGTTGAAGCATCCTCCAGCTGGCCCTTTTCTAGGTTCAAATTTATTACCAGCCTTAAAGTTATCGTTTTGGCTTCCATAGGACTTCTGTCCAATGCCACTAACTTTTGGGAAGCTGTTCCGCACGCTATTTACAGGTCTGTTCATCACAGGTTTCTTGTTGTTATCTACAACAATTTTATTTTTCACACCAAACCTTTTCCAAGGTCCCCTTTTTGGTGCAAGAGACGAAGAAGGATTGGGAATCTTCTTCCTTATCTCTTCCCTGTGAGCAGAGATTGCTCTCAATTTTTGTTCCTGTCTGATTGCCTTTTCGACAACTCCATCCATGGTGGTTGGGCCGTGGACATCCACTTCGCCACCAATGATGGGATTCAGTCCCATTATGAATTTCCGTATTCTGAACTTCTCGTCAGCTTGGTACTGCGGCACATACTTAAGGAGTTTAGTAAACCCTTCCCGATGATTCATCACCGGCGACCTTCCTTCATGCGACCGTTCTGAAATTCAGTCATTTTCCTATCAAAATAGAGTTGAGGCAGCCATCTTTGCCTAAAATATCCCTTAAATTGATCCCAAGTTATGTCTGATTCGACAATATTCAGCTCAACCTTACGGTTGTCCCACCAGGATGATGCTTCATGAGAAAGCTGATATGCTCCCCATATCGCTTTAGTCTCTTCAGAGAAGTTTCTTATTGCAAAGTATTTCTCCATTTCACTGAGCCAGTTTTCAGCTCCGTCCCCAAGAGTTGTTCCATCAAACTTTGGAGGACTTATTCTCTTTATATCATTCGTAAGTTCAGCTGCTAATCTTGCCCTTTTATTTTCAGGGGGATTAGGAGCAATTACGTTATTATCATCAACACCCGGATTCCCTCCGTTGATGTTGTCCACAGGAGGCAGCTGATCATTTATTTCAGCTTCATTCCCCTCCTCTTCATTGCCCATTGACTGCTGTTCCAGTACAGTCAAACGATCCCTCGTATCAAGTAGGGCAGCAAGGATTTCATCCAGCTTTTGGGCAGTTGCTGCTTCTCCACCCTGCAACGGGTTATTCGCAGCATTCCCTCTTGTCCTGACCATTTTCTGTTCAATAAGAAAATGTAAACTTTATTAATAACGTGGACTCATTAGGTCCAAGAGCTGCAACCTTCAGCTCTGATACCAAGATGTAACATCCCCATTTTAAAACACCAGAACAAGGGAAATTTTTTTTTTTTTTTTATATAACGTTCTCTGTTATGAATTATAAAATTCAAACACACGTTCAAGATTTAATAATTGTTCTCTGCCCAAACCACACAGTTTGGATCATACAATTTCTTTTAAAAACGAATGTTCCCTGTTCACATATTTACAATATGGAACACACATTCAATGCCATTCAATCTCATAACAGATTCTATATGCTGCTGTAAATGACTCGATGAACTGCCGATCTTCCATTTTCATGGCTCGGAGTTTCAACGATCCTTCATTTCATGACTCGGCAACAACCGATCCTTCATGTTTGTTTATGCATAGTATATTTTATATACTTGTTCTCATAACCTTCCCCGGTTATCGAAGTGATCCATTTAAGAAGCCTATCTGAATATCTGTTACTGATATTCATCTGACATCCTGCATCTTAAATTAAGTGATAAGGACAACGCAACCAGCAATTGCGATACTTTGGCCAAAGATTTTCACATGCTTTGCATGATCATATTCCTGAATGTGATACACATCTACGGAATACGTCCTTCACTTCACTTCACCTGTTATCTAGAATGGTCTTTCCTGGTTCCTACCAGTCCTCATCGTTTAAGTTCCGTTTTAAACTTTCGATTCCAGCCAGTAATATGAGCGGGTATAGGAAGGCACTCCAGGTAACTAAAGATACGCAGACATACGGTGTCGTTACCCCACGACTCCGTGTGTCTGATTATCTTTAGTATTCCGGAGTCACTCCGTATACCAAATCATACCCTATCTCCACCCCAGCTAAGATCTACACATTCAGCCTATGTATTCTAAATGTTTTAATTCGGGAGGGCATTGCTATATGTCAGCTGCAACAATGTGTCGTCATGAAGACCCCGTCTTCATGAAGACACCTTGCTGTAGCTGGCGTATGCCAATGTCCTGCAGAATTCTCCCAACGAGAATACACATCCTGCCCAAGTGACTTAGCCACGAGTTAATAGTTTAAGCAATTTTCAGCGTCCACGCTGATCCCTTGATCCTCGTTTCCGTTGCAGTTGTATATAACTAAAAGGGACTAAACTGTCCATTAGTTCGTTATGTATCGTCTCCTTCGTATCGAAGAGCTACATTTCCTTACTTGGTTTATTTCTTAATCATTAGATTAAGCAGTCCGTACCGACGGACATAATAAGTTTAACCTATTAAACTTAACCAAGATGTTTCCAACTGCAACTTATTTCAGAATATTAACTTATTAGACGTCATTCAAACGAGGTCTAAACTTCAAGAAATGAACTCATTTGTTCCCCTTAACATTATATAGTTAAGGATCATTAGTTATGGATATATGTATCCTATATCCTTTAATCTGAATTTTTATCAAACGGGATCAATGATGGAGTTCGAAAACGAAGTTCGAATACTCCAAATTTAAATTGATATTCCTTAGCTCCTAAGCTAATCCTGAATACCCTCTGATTATAAAATCATATTCTTCTTAATCCTTTTTAATGTCAATTCAAAATTCATCTTTACCCAAGTATGAATTAATTGCATTGTTCAACTTAAAGGTTGTATTTAAGTAAGAATAGATATCAGTTTCAATTCAAGCATCCATCCGAGGATTACGAAACAATTCCAAATCGAGAAGTAACATTTTATTCCCAATTTATATAACAATATCAAACTGATATAATTATTGAAAATATCACACTTGTAACTGTATTCAATATTTCAAGTCATAATTTGTACATTTGCCAATCCAACTGATTGGGTATAGTTTTTACAAAGCATCTATACAACTCATGGACAGAAGAATATATTTTCTTCTTTCACAATTCCTCAAAGAGGAATAAAAGCAACAGTTACAATTTAATTTACATTTTATCAAGAGGCATCAGAAGACAGCCAAGTCTTCATTCTAATCAAATTCCATCTGCAAAATGAATTGCGGGTCAGTTCAATGAACTGAGCACATTAAGCACTTATCCTTAAAATAAGATGCTTGACTAAGCTGTTTAATAAAAGAACCCTGCTTTTATGAAACAACAGCAAAACATCAATCTCGAAAAGCACAAAAGAGAGATCAGCATAACCACTAAATCATCAAAATATCATCACAACCAGCCAAGGGACTGCTGTCCCTTTCACATAATCATTGCAAGTATCAATTTACAAAATTTGTAAAGTTAGGAATTCAAGTAGATTGCTGCCTATACAGCATACAGTTATCTTTTCCACGCCTTTCATTAATAACAAATGCAAAGGATGAAACTAACTGAATATAAATCCATTACTTCCCTTTCCGTTCATGAAGCACATTAAGTTTTAAAGCATTCAAGTACAAACAAGAAAGCGAACAGCAATGCATATAGTAGCTCTCATCTAAGCTCCATAAAATTCTTCATTCACGAATTCCAGGTTCCTAACTGAATGAAAGAAGAAAGATCATCTTTCTAAAACATTAATTCATATCTCTATCTCTTTCCACATGACTGTCCTAACAGTGGAATCCAGACGAAAGACAAATCAATATAACAGTTCAGAGTGAAACTTACAAAATCCACTCGGAATTCACTTTCTGGCAGCAAGAATAATTTCATTCATTTCCAGTTCATATAAATGCCAAACAGGTTAGTAAGACATTATAATTATCGTGGAGCAAGCCATATCAATATGTATACTAGGTATTTGCTATACTAGAAGATTCCTTACTTCTTACACTGTATAGCTAACCAACAACAAATTTGCAACCACGCAAGTATATATATTCATATAATCTTTTATGCCTCTGAACACATATAGTTCTTAATAACAAATGGTACATGGCTGTTACCTACAGCAAGACCGAGTCTTAGACACTATAATTCCAATGTCACTTTCAGAGTCCCAAATAGCAAAAAGAGAAGAATTCATTCTCTACTATTTCATTAAGAACAATCATTGTTTTCAGAATGAAGTAAAAACATTCAATCACGTTTTTCTAAGCAAGACAACTCAACTTAGACAGATAACAGCGTAAACGTTCTCATTGATAAGCATCTCACATAGCCATTACAGCTGCATCCAACAAGCTACAGCAATGAACATTCCAGCCAAATTTGCATTCTCAAGATAGTAAAAACAAAATAATATCAGAAGGTCAAACTTGACTACCCAAGGCCATGATAGGGTCATCCTTCATTCTGACAAGAAGAAATTATAATCATTCATTACCTGACGAATACAAAACTAGTTTATAATTGCGTCGATAGTCGATTAAGAAGACCGAAACGATGTCAAAAAACACAATAAAACCATCCTATTTTCACAAAGAGGAGAAAAATATAATCCATCAATAACTTGAAGGAAAAAGCAGTCTACTTTTCCTATTTTCACGGATACAAAAGCGTAATTGCTCATTTCTATACAAGAAAAGGCACAGCCATGGAAATGTTGCTAATACTTGAATTCAATTCGAGTTCAATTACTCGTAGAGAACCCGAATGCCACTTTCATCAGAATCCAAGACAGTAGAAGGAAGAGAATCTATTTCCTTTAAAAATTTCAATATGAAACAACTTCAACAACCATCGCTTCTTTCATTCCAGTTCATCAGCAAAAGAACTTATGGTTTCAAAAGAGAAATAACTCAATTAACACGTACAGACCCGTGATACATATGACAATTTTTCCCAATACTGTTAAACAACCAGCACAACAGGAAAGCATTTCATTCCAGAAATACAAGGACAGCTGAACTCAGCGACCAATAACAGTATTTTGTATCATTTCCAAAATGACAACAAGATTCAACGAGAACCCAAATTACAGCAATATATGCGTTTGTATTTCCATTTCCTCTTTTCTTGCAAAGACGGTTCCACATACCACGGTAAAAAAAACGATTACACTAAATGGAAAACCTTTACACCATAAGGAGCGATTACACACTGTTCCACTTTCAAACAACACGAGCAGGTGAAAGAATTATATCTATTTCAAACACCATCTTCGACAAACAAACCAGACGTCGTGGAAGTGTTTCCAACCAATCAAATGCAGGGCGGATTAACCACAACAGCAAGGGGACATGCATTGTACCCCATTATTTCAAAAATGACAGCAAGAAAGGAAGGAAACCCATATCATAGCAACATAACATGACTGAAATTCCATTTTCTCTTCACATGTAATAGCAGTTCCAAGCACAACATCAAGGAGAACGATTACATTATAAGAAAAAGTTTAAACAGCCTGTCCACTCCATACCACATGTACAGAGGAAGAAAATGTTTATTTCTTTCTACAACAACTTTATCGTGCAAACCACAGTAATTCCTATTCCAACCAAATTTAAGCAACAACAAATCAAGGCCGAGCAACCAGAGCCGTTTCATATCATTTTCCAAGAAAAAGAAGGCAAGAATCAACAAATCCATTTCCAAATCAACTCAAAAACAATCAAGCAATCCCAACCCAAGAGCAGGGTTGTTTTAATGAAACATTTAAATCAAGCAAAGATTTTAAAGAGAAGGGCTTAACATGCCTGTAATCTCTCTTTTCCAGAACTCGAAGAAAGCTTCGTTTTGCCGCGTTTTTCTTCCACAACGGCAACACAATATTCCCAGCACTTTCTTCCTTCTTCTTGGCTGATCAACAGCCTCAAAACTTCCAAGAAAATGTCAAATGCAAGAGCTGGTTCGACCGAACCAGACCAAGAAACCAAATGCAGAGCAACTTTGCAAAAGCTCGAATCAACAAAAAAATGAAAATCAAAATTCCCTCATACACTTCCCAAGGTGAGCTGGTCGCGAGGACCAAGAACCATTAATGCAATAAAGGCTCGCCCTTTTTCCTTATTTTCTACGCCACCTCCACTTGGGTTGGCAAGTCTCCAATTTTCAAATTTTTCCATGCAAATGAATTTAGCCAAGCTTCCAAATGGATACCTCTATCTCCTACCTGTCCCGCCAAAACTGGCGCCGTCCCCGAAGGGACAGTTCATAAATGCCAATGAATGCCTCCTATCCATCCTTATCCTTTTCTTCCCAAGGGTCTGCGTACCCCTTTAGCTTAGGATTAGTTTTAGGTTACATAGTTCATTCGACCTAGGTCTTAGTTAGACCTTAGGTTTTAGGATTTAGATTTATTTTTCCCCTTTTTTTTATAATTTAAAAATCCACTAGGATAGTAGTGTAGGATGTATGTTAGGTCTTAGGGTTAGTTTAGGTTTAATTCACACTAACCACTAACACTAACAACTTCCTTCCAGCCCCTTGCTAACATCCACGTTAACGCGAGAGCGGGGCGTTCGTCCTTCCGATTACATGCCAAGGCCACCCGTGTCTAGGGCATTTCTTGCCCCATGAGGTCCCGAATTCGGCAGATCACGGGGTTCAAGAATCGAACCCCATGTCGTTGGCATTTCGTGCTAGCTATTCACACTGTGTCGAGCTACATGCTTATAATAATCCTAGTCCAGTTCAAGTGTGAATTAACATAGAAAACACAAGAGGACCTCAGCATACTTGAATCAATGGAATTGATTCAGGGTATGCTGTCAATCAGCACAAGAGCAAGCAATTATACGACAATCTGTCGTCACATCAACAAACATACAAGTACAATATTTGTTGTCCATGCAATAAGCCACGATGCAAGAATCCAAATTAGCAACACATTCTCTTAAGATCAAAACATATCTTAACATGTTTGCTTTCATTTCAAAAGCTATAACAGTATGTAAAACATTCACCAAGTTAGCATACAAAATCAGAGTGTTACAAAAACTTACTTTTCATTCCAAATTTCTTCCATGGTCCTTTCTTAGGTGTAAGAGATGATGAAGAGTTGGGTACTTTCTTCCTTACTTCCTCTTTATGAGCATAAATTTCCTTCAATTTATGTTCCTGCCTTATGGATTTTTCAACAACCCCTTCCATCGTGGTTGGGTTGTGAACATCCACCTCCCCTCCTATAACGGGATTCAATCCCATGATAAATTTTTGTATCTTGAACTTCTCGTCAATTTGATACTGAGGTACATACTTTAGGAGTTTAGTAAACCACTCCCAATACTCAGTTACAATTATCTTTGCTTGAGCTAAGTTCTAGAATTTAGTCATTTTCGATCATAATAAAGTTGAGGTAGCCGAGCGTTGCCTAAAGCAACCATTAAATTGATCCCAAGTAACATTAGTTTCATCAATATTAAACTCAACATTACGGTTGTCCCATCATGAAGATGCCTCATGGGAAAGCCGATATGCTCCCCAAATCACCTTTGTTTCTTCTCATAAATTCCTTATTGTAAAGTACTTCTCCATTTCACCGAGCTAATTCTCAACTCCATCTCCTAATTTGGTGCCATCAAACTTGGGTGGACTTATTCTTTTATATCATAAGTGAGTTCATATGCCATCCTAGCCTTTTTATTTTTAGGCTGATCAGGTATGTTCACATTGTTACTATCAACACCTAAATTGGCGTTGTCCTTAGGAGGTGACTGATTATTATTACTAGCATCTTCTTCCTCCTCATTTTCCATTACTTGTTATTCAAGTACAGCCAAACAATCCCTTGTGTCCAACAAGGCAACAAAGATCTCATCAAGTTTTTGGGTAGTTGTTGCTCCTTCCATTGGTGGAGGATTATTTGCAACATTTCCTCTTATTCTAGCCATTTTCTATTAACAAGAAAATTTAAGTTTTATCATATTATGGACATAATAGGTCCAAGAGCTGCAACCGTCAACTCTGATACCAAGATGTAAAATTCCTATTTTAAGACTTTAGAAATAAGGGAAAATTTTATTTTTATTTTTTTACACAACATTCTCTTTTCTAAATAAAAATCATTTAGAACACATATTCCATATCAATAAATCTCATAATAGATAACCATATACAACTTTAATGACTCGGTAAATTACCAATCTCTCATTTCATGACTTGGCTACTAATCAATCTCTCATGTTTTTCTTAAAGTATAGAATACTTTATGTATACTACGTATACTTGGTTTTCCTACCCTATTCAGGTACTGAGTGATATGTTCAAAGAACCTATCTGAATATTTGTTACCAATATTCATCGACATCATGTTTCTTTAAACTAGGTGACATAGAACAACACAACCAGCACTTGCTTGCATACTTTGGCCAAATATTTTCAACATATTGTTTATGCTATTATTCCTAGATGGTATCTTGGTTAATTTGGAATATGTCCTTCACCTCACTCCACTATTATCTAGAATGGTCTTTACTAACTTTTATCAGTTCACTTGCCCAAGATTTGACCCTAACCCACTTAGCGATATAATATGTTATAGGTAGATGCTCACGATGACTTAGGGTATATGGGCATACTCGACCGACCTAAGTCAACCAAATGTGCCAAGGTACCCTGGGTCATAGAAAGCTACTTCCTATTCTAATCATGCTACTAACTTGACCTAGAGAGAAACTAAGTTCAAGTCCAGATGTGTGTAGATCTAGATGAACAAATATGGAAGGGTGTTGCCACATGTCAACTACAACACTGTATCCTCGAGAAGCCCTTAGTCTTCTTGAAGGTATAGTCATGCAGTTGGCATGTTCCAACATCTGTTAGAATTGCTTCATCACGATGTACATACCCCTTGGTGGTCATTAATTCATAATTAAATTTGGATTAAGATTCAGATTACAACAACCATGCCTAACCCTAATTCCAACATTCATTAAGTTCTTTATCCATAATTAATCTAATTTAATAATAAGAAATTTGTTAACCTCATGATTGTTTTTATGTTCATTAACTCGGCATAACAAGAAGTTATCCAAAAACCATGGATCAAACATAAAATGGTTAAATTTTGATGTAACTAAGTTGTCCAAAAGAAGGTGTGTCATCCCTAGGTTCAAATAGAGTTTACTTCATATAAAATGAAGCACAAAAATTAACGATCATAACACCTTTCTTTTTATTTTCATTCTTTTGAGAGAGGAAAATTCTTCCTCTACATGATTAAATGTTAGGTCAATATAACCTTTTTATCATCCATCACCCATATAGTTTAATCGTATGTCCAATACATATTTCATTATTATACTATAATTGTTTAGATAGAGAACGACATCTTTATGCAACTTAACAAGTTACACTTTAGTAAGGGAGATTGAACTATTCCCTTAATCCAACTTATTAAAAGATAATAGTAATAGGTATACAAACAGATATAAGAGTATCGACAAGATAGAATTACTATTTCCTTCATACAAAGTACAAGAGAGTTTACATCAAAATTTGGAGTCAGTCTCCAAACCTTTCAATTCATCATGATAAAATATACACTTTACAAGACTATGCATTTCAAGCATATTGCATGTCGATCAACATTAAGATCATAAAAGAACATAACTTTTCTTTTTCAATACAACTCAAGAATGAATCGAAATTATTTACAAAATAACCAGACTTTAAATCAGCCAATACATCATAAAATTTTATTCTTTATTTTATCACTTACGAATTTCATCTGCAAAAATTACTAGCATGGATTAGTTCGTTGGTGAGCATGATAAGCACTAAGCATTAAAACAAAGTGCATTCTACTAATTGTTCCATTAAACAACTTTGTTTTAATGAAAAATTAAAATATCATACCAATAAGCATAAGTAATAACAATCATAAAAGAAGTACAACTACTAAGTCAAAATCACCTTTAAAAAAAGAGCATAATATTATCAAGCAACTAGTGCGGTATATCAAATAAGAATTGACCCAATCAATTACTTATTTAAAACAAACAACAGATCTTGGCATCTAATTCTTTCTAAATTGAAATACATAATTTAACTTTACTATGTAATGAAAAGAGTTACTTTCACAATCAAAATCCTTATTGTCATTTTTCCAAGTTTCTAGAATCATGTATAGACAAATTCATTTCAGCATAGTATATATTTAGGATGATTCATCCTAAAACTTAAATAAATAAGAAGAAGAATCAATATAGACTATCCACGATTCACCATTCATCTAAGAGATAGAAAACAGGTTCAAAAAGTACTTAACTGATTATCTACATGAAGTATGACAATCAAGGAAACCAATAAAAGGATTCACAATTTAAGAGACAACATATAATAACAAGAATCCCAAACCAATCCGAGAAGGGAGAGAATTAAAATAGTCATCATCCTACTTGTAAGCCTTAAGTATATTCTACATTATAGAAGATATCATTCAAGAGATTTGAAACCATACATTCCAAAAATCAAAGAAATCCTTACAAAAGGGTTATATCTTACTCATGTCCATCCAGGAAGATTCATAATATTATTGACTACAGAATGGATTCCATCCGAAAACATTATTTAAAGTATACATGACTTGTTCATTCAAAACAGTAAGACTATAAATGATTATGTTTTCCTTTCTATAAAGCGGAACTCAACCGCACACTTTTTGAATCTACACGACCATTGATTCTATACAAGTTAGCGAGATCAAGAAAGATCTAACGGGACAAATTGGTTTTCCCAGTACCAAAAATGACAATCCCAAAGTTGCCTGACATACTGACTATTCCCATGAACTTTCACAACCAACTAGTAACAAGTTAAACTAGACAATCCACAAGGAAGTTTTTGTTTCTGAAGAGTGAGTTCACATTACTTCATATAAGATAAAAAGGGCGAGAAAAACTGAAATCAAAAATTTGAATAGGCCTAGGATAGTAATCACCCTACAACATGGAAGAGAGATTCGATCTACAGAGAAGTTTGAACAACAAAACTTAACTTCCCAAAAGTTAAAGGAAACTCAATAGAAAAGATCCGAACCTAGAATTCATTCACCATTGTATTATCAATTGAATTCCAACTTCCATTTAAAACTCAGAAGTTCTTTCACAAGTTCCAAAAGAGAACACAAACCAAATGCAAAGTTTTAAAGAAAACAATACTTCTATTTTCCTTATGAATTCAAACCTTATCAGAACATCAATACCAACACCATCCTAGTTTGAATACAAATAGAAATCTAGGATGCATATAATACCAAAACCACATTCATCTATTCAACATTGTTTTAACATAAGTTCGAGTTCATACTTGTAGAGTAGAGTGTACAGTACAATCCCGAAGTAGAAGTATAAAATATGGGAAAAACAAGATACAGTCCACAAGAGTATTCAACTCCTTTCTCTTTTTAAAAACCCAGAAATCCATTCAAATGAATCTAAAAGAGAATACAAAAACCCAACACAATTTTAAGTCAAAAAAGTTTCAACATTACCCACAAACTCAATTGTAACAAAAATCCCAACTATAATAACTTTCATAGCTCCATCTAGCACATAAAGATCGAGGCAGAGAATTATAGTGCAGAGAAGGTAATTGTTCCATTCAAATTTAACACAAGTTGAAGTATGAACACAACACTTCCATATACTTCAAAAACCCATTATTGATTGCTTTCAAACGAGCTTGAATTCATACCAAAGGGTAAGTAAACAATACAATCTCAAACCAGAGGTTATATATCCTCACAACAAGATACAGTTACATAAAAGGTCATGCACCCTTCTCTCAAAAAAATCAAAGAATTATAGATAAAAACTAGACGCGGGTTACCCAGAATAGAGGCAAATAGAATATCCTCAAACTTTTTCACACCATTACATGTTCAAAGTAAATTGTATAGTCTGAGACAGGAGTACTAATTCTTCTTCAAACTCAAAGATTCATCAAAGAAAGATTTTATAAGAGAATATCATTTCATACTCAACCAAAAACCATATACTCAAGCTCTTTTTCAGAATACATTCCCAAATGCAAGTTCTAAACAAAACACAAAAGCCTCGAAAGTTCCATATGAAATTCAACATTGAACTTTCTCGGAGAGAAGAACAACCCAACTAATATTATAATACAATGGATTCATATCTAAAAATCACATAGATTCCATCAACATGAAGTAAATAACGAATAAGAAAAATAACTATATATCTCAAGAGAGAAGAGTTATTTTAATGAAACATTTAGAAGAAAGCAAGAAATCTTAATGGGTAAAGCCTATCATGCACGATAGTGCTTACGCGGTCGAAGGAGACTTCCATCCAAGCTTCAAACTCTTCTTCTCCTCCAATAAATATCAACAACCAAACATATCTTTCTCCAATGCATCATATACTTTCCTTGAATTGAAAATAGACTAGCGAAACCAAAAATAGCCACAAAGTGAAAATTGAAACTGGTTTGAAGAACCGATAGCTCCATCAGAGAAAAATTGAAAGCATGCAAGACCAAAAAACCTCCAACAAATCTACCCTCAATTTTTCCAAGATGGTTTTCTTGCAAAAATTGAGATTCATTAATGCCATTACTCCCCAATCTCTCGCCTATCTCTCCTTTCCACCACCTTCCAAAATTGGTGAATGTTATTTCAACCTCTGCATGCATTTCTAATTTTAACTATGATTCCATGTAAGCTTCCACCAAGTTTACATGTCTCTGCCAAAACTGGCAGTACTTCCTATTAATTTGAAAATCAAATCAAATAAATGCCTTTGGAACTATCGCCAACTTGCCATGTGACCCTTAGGTCCCTTTCATTAGTTTAGGATAGATATCCATAACTTAGGTTATGACCTTAGGTTAGTCTAAAAATAATTACCTTAGGTTTAAAAACATTGCCTTAGGTAATTTTCCAACTTAAGATAGGGTATAATTCAAACCAATTTAGTAGTAGGTAATAGGTTAAGAGTATACCTAACATCACCTTAGGTTTTCCCCATCCCAACATAGAATATGAAGCTTAGGATAGATTGTCACCCGTATAAGTAGACATAGCTTAGAAAATAGGTACAATTACCTTAGTTTAGAATATCATTAGGATAAATCCCATAGGTTTAGGACTTAGATTCCCTTCATAGTCATGAAGCAAGCTTTGTTCCACTTAACACCGTTAAATGTCCTGAAGAGATCAATCCGAAAGATCCAAGCACAAAACATACAACAGAATGCAGGAACGATCTTACAAGACCATAAATAATTTGTAAACATACAAAAGTTCAGTATGTTATGTCTCTCAACCTCTAAATGTCATTTTACCATTCAGACCAGGTAAGGAGATTTAAAACATTCCTTGTATCAATGGAATTGATCCAAGGATGAGTCAGTTAATAGAGATAATTTTGTAGCCATCATAACCAGATTACAACTCACCTATATGAAGTGAAAATGGATTATTGTAAGCATCATCATTTCAGTCTAATGAATCTAAGAGTAGAAATAATTTATCTCTAGCATGATTTTCAACAAGCATGAAAATTTATCAACAAGCAAAGGAGCACACCGCATTAAGAAAATCACATATCAACACTTGCAATGCAAAAGAGAAATATAATAGTTTGTCAACGGTGTTACAATTCTAATTTTTTTATTTTCTTTATTTTTCAATGTCCAAAATTCCTAACATACTATATACAATTTCATTGGGGTTTTTTTTATGATCTTTGATGGTTACTATGTTTAGAAAGTGCTTTTTTATTTTTTGTGCTTTTTCCTTTTTTGACTAAATTTTCCTAGTTTGTCTTCACCATTGATTTCTGAGTGCATTATCTTCAGAAGGTTTTCTTTTTTAGAGTGTTCCTATTTATAGTAAGTATAAATACTAGATATTTACTATTTTTATAAATGGTGCTTCCCTTGTTAGTTTTCAACAAAAACAACTTCACTAGAATAGGGCCGCTCTAAGGATCTCGTGCTCAACATTTCATCGTAATCCCCGTTGGAATGATGGGAAATCATAACAAAAATGACCGAGGGCATAGAACAAGATTTTTTTCCATAAATAATCAAGATCATGATATTATTTTATTTTACTTTGTTGTTGAAGGTTCTTGGATTGTGGGCTGTGGAGAAAATTTAATTTAGATCGATCAACTTTGGTTTGAGAGTTATGAGAAAATATCGTTTCGGTGTTCATGGCTTCCCTAAAAGAAATTTTAGGTATATCTAATGAAGTTTCATGTATTCTCAAGTTTTAATATGTTTTCCATGGCTTCTTGGGTCAACCCAGGTGAAATAATGGAGTGAAAAAGGTATGTAGAGCTCTTTAAAGGTTAAAAACAATGTTATTTTTAACCTTTGAAAAAACAACTTTAAATCTTGGTTTTGAAATAAAATTAGGGTGGGACACATTTTATTGTCCCAACCATCCCTACTATTCCAAGAAACTTGGGAAAGTTGGGGCAATAAAACGTGCCCCCTTCCCTAGGCTTGAAAAGTGGCGGGAAATGAGTGGTGAACATGGAGGATGAGAGAGAAAGGCTAGAGCACCCTAGGGAGATGAATTTTAAGGTCATATGAAGAAATTTATATCTAGCTAGGGGCAGGGGTGAATTTTATTGTACCAAATTTCCTTATTGTCTCAAACAGGTTGGGACATTTGGGAAGAAAAATGCACCCAAGAGTTAGGAAGCTAGGATTTAGCCAAATTTGCATTCTGGATCACTTAGCACCTTGTCGAGGAGGAACAGGGTCACATAAGAGTCCAAGGGATAAAAAGAGGGGGTAGGAAAAAAAAATTCCCTATTTTCCCCACTATCTAATACTGATTGAGACAGTCAGGATAGTTTGGACACCAAAATGTGTCGAGTCTTGAACTATGAAATTGACTAACTCCTGAAATCTTGAAACCAACTTTCCCGGAGTTGTAGGAGGTATGTTTTGGAAAAAAATTATATCAATTTGACTCCCAAGACAATTTTAGGATCAATGGGATAGTTTTAAATAATTTATTCTCCTTCCTTACCTAAAAAATCATCTTTTTCATTTGGGATCGCCAAGTGAGTCTAGTGAGATTGGTCTACACAAAGAACCTCTTAGGTATTGTGAAAGATTTGAAAACTCCATCATGTAGATAATTCTATAATATTTACGATGGTATATATTTTTCCTTTTGAATCATCTCAAAGCTCTTGAAATATTCTATTGAATTTGGGTGCCTTTTACCTTGCGAGCTCCTTGAGCCTCTAAAACCCACTTTCATTATTCTTGCTCCAAAACCTCTTAAACTTTCCCGAATCTCCCTAAAGCTATTACAATTCATTTAATATTATTTTGTAACATCTTCATATGGTGTTAGGATTATTGACTAACCCTAGGGGTGCACACATGCCTCGTATAATATATAGAGTAGCCTTTCTAGGCTTAGCACAAATTTCCTCCTTTGACAACATTACACTAAATGGATTGAGAGATTTCATGAACACATTTTAGAAACTTGGGAAGGATGTACATCACACTATGAATATTTTCAAGGATGGAGGGTCATGACACAGAAGGCAGGATGATCCAAAGGATGACTCAAGAGGGACTTCGAGTAATGTTTTTGACATTGGGATATAATTGTCATGCTTTTAACTTGAATTTTGACATTGCAAAAAGACATGACAACACAAATAATTCCTCCAATGAAAGTAATCCCTTGAATTATATTTCCTTTCAAATGAATCACTCCATCTTCATCAATTTGATCACTCTTGGCATTATCACTATCATTAGTAGTAAAATCCCGTAGGGGATCACATCCTTAAAAATATATAGACTTGAAATCACCATTCTTTTGCAAGAAATAAATAACATCTCCATCATCATTGAACACTTTTTAGCTCTCTGATTTGCAGGTACACTCGTATGGAAAACCATCTCTACCAAATACTTATGTTCGCCGAAATTAGGACAAGGAATCATTAGAGATGTTGATACCTCTAATGAATTAGCTCTATAATTTTACTCATGATGAATTCCATGATATTAAATTCATCAAAATCCTTAATAAAATCTCTTAATCTATTTTGGTAATGGTGGAGATGAGAGTTTCTCACTTAAAACAAGTATTTCACTTGTTTCACAATCAGCTATGCATCTCCTTTCAAGTACAAGATTCTTGATTCACATTTCCTCAACAACTTTCAACCCAAGTAATAAAGCCTCATATTCATCAGTTTTTTTGGTATTAGAAAATAATAGCTTGTATGAAAAAGGAAAAAAATCACCTTGCGAGAGAAGATAAGATAATTCGACACCTAATCATGTTGATGAACAACTTCCACCAAAATCCATACTCTAAACTTCATCGAAGTTTCCACTAGTCTTTCTTTGAATATGAGAAGCTCTTTACCTCATTCATAACTCATGAAATAGTTCTCATCATCTTTATCCTTGAAGTAAACATTTCCAATTTCCCTACTTTGGAATAGGATGTGTGATATAGGGTCGTCAAACTTTTGAACCGTATATTTCATATTTGGTTCAAGGAGCAAATTTTCATTTCATTCTTCATTGGTATCAAAGTATAATTCCAATCCATTTGTATTTCACCTCTCATATCCTAGAATAAACTTCTACTTACAAGAATACCATAGGTAGTGACAAGTTTGTCACCAAGATTTTTGCCTTGATCCATTTTTCTAGAAAATCCACAAAATCAAGTTGTGCATCCTTGATCCTACCAACAAGAGGAACTTCCTTTGTTTCCATGGAGTAAAAATGACCAAATTCTTGAGAGAGACTCAAACCAAGAGCTTGGGAAACCTTAGCAGGCATGAAATTTTCAGATGCACCAAAATCAATAATGCAGTTATTTAGTCAATATCCATTTATTAATAAGGAAACATAGAAAGTGCCAATCTTGCTAGTAGATGGAGTAGAAGCTTAAATACTATGAATATCTCTTTATATGGGAGTTGGGATTAAATCTTTATAATTATTTGAAAATTTTGATTTGGAGTTACTACATTTAATAAATTTGACCAATTTGTCAAATTGTTCATGGTGAGTTTATAGATATTCTTATTCGAGAGATTTGAACATTATATTTTTTTATGGTCTATGATATCAAAGGTAGAAGCACTTTTGGGAATATTGGAAATACTAGAAGTAGGTTTACTAACTTTAGAGGGGTAGAAGAAGATTTTTCATTATTATTTTGAGATGAAAATTTAAGAGAAATACTCGATAGTTTAATACCTTCCATCTCTATTCCCACTTGATTAAAGGTCAAAAATATTCTAGATATGATCGTCACCCAACTATATCTATATGTGAAGGTGAAATATATATATATGATAGTCACCCTATATCTATATAGATAGAAGTTAGGATGAAATTCATAGCTTAGATTGTCTTAGTTATATGGTGGTACATCTCTAGCTTTACCTCATGAGGAATCTCATCTGAAGCAAGTTATGAATAAGGGGATGAGTGATTTATGGTTCTTGGTTTATTTCAATTCTTAGAATGTTTGGAAGTTATTGAATTACTAGGATTAGAGGATGTAGACTTGAGATTCTTCTTAGGCTGACTCTAGAGATAAAGGAAGTTTAGAACCTATCTTGGTTACTCTTATTTTTAGTTGTAGAGTCACCGTTGGAGGTCCTCTTTCTCCTTTTCATCATGTTTAGATGATTTCTATTTTTCAATAGTTTTGGAATGTGTGAAAATAACACAAGAATGGATTTTCATGTCAGCTATGGATTATTCATATTCATCTTGGAAATAATATGCATATTTTAAAAAAGCGACTTTCGTGGATCTTATCTCTTTAACGAGAAATTCACCTACTTCCTCCTCTTCCTCTAGAGAAACATCTTCTTCATTCTCCTCATCTGAAAATTTTCCTACACGTGGAATTCATGGGTGGAGCTTCAAGTACAATAATTTAAGGTGCAAAAAAATTATTTTCTTGTTTTAGAAGCTCCTCCTTGGAATATATCTATAAGGAGTGCTTTATGTAAGCTATTTTTTAAGAGAAAATGCATCATTAACAAGTTTTTGTACCAAGGGATTTACAACTCTAGAACTAGAAGTTTGATCCTTATTCTATACAATTTTCCGTCACACCAAAAGCTTGAACTGGTGGTGGAGAGGGATCTCATCGTGTTAAATAGTTGTTATGCCAACACCCTCCCACACGATGGAGCTAGGTATACAGCCAATCGGGCCCAAAAAATAAGGAGGTAGTGACACCGGAAATTTCCTAGGAGGTCATCCATCCCAAAGCACTACTCTGGGGTGACACGCTTAACCGCTGGCTCGATACCATATATAATTTTTGTCACACCAAAATCTCAAACTGATGGTGGAGAGGATCCCATCATGTTAAATAGCTATGTTTGTTAAAAATGACATTCCCAATGAATAATTAGAACATAGAGAGATATAGAAGAAGAGAGAGAAGAAGAGAGTGATCAATATGAGGATGAAGAAGCTTCCAATGATGAAGATTTATCTCTTGGAGAACTCTAAGGAAATTCTCTTGGAATGAACTCCTCACCTTTCACTTCCTTATTAAAATCATTTGTTGTGACCGATACCTTTTCTCGCATGTGGAATTCAAATACAACCCAAAGAAATGATCCAAGTATTGAGAATACCGCGATGGTGTTGCATAGATTGAGCCAAACTTGATGATATTTTTTAGCATTAGATATTGAGCCTCTAATTTCCATGAGGGATTCCAAAGTATCTTCATTGAAAGAGAAAGGATCCCCTACCTCTTTCTAGACTAAATATTGGAAATACTTTGGGATCTCTTTCAAAGATTATTGTTCTCTGAGTGGAGGTGATATGGGCTTCTACACACTATTTTTGACATCTTCCAAGATTTTAGATGCATGCTCTCCATAAGACTCAAGTTTTGAGATAGCATCATTTATCATATCACATATAACACTAATTTTCTAGACTACATGAGATATAAACTATATGAGATAGAAGTGAATAAATTATTGATCACTATGTAGACACTAAAATTAGGTCACACTCCCCTTTGGTCCCTTGACAAATAAGCACCCTTCATCACATTCACCTAGCCATGGCCCCCTTCACCCCACTAATATTAATTTAATTAATTAAATTAAATTAATTCATTATCCTCACTATATTTATTATTTAAATATCTTAATTTAAATAATATCCACACATACACCTCACTTAGACACCTCATCAAGCCAACTCACCCTAAGACCTATTCTTAGTAAGTTGCCATAACTAACTAAGACTTACCCAAACCCTAAAAATCAATGCCTACATTCTCTCTAACCACATTCCCACATGTTTACAAGAAGCTCCCAGTCTAATCCATGGGTTAATGGCATGAGATCTGAGGAAATCAAGAGGATCTCCCTAGTTTAGTAAACCTAGGAAATCCCACCTTGACCGCGTCGGTTACCCCTAACAAATCATTTGTTAAGCTTGAGAACCTCCGTCGGTTACCCTTTTAACCCCAAAAAACCTTATTCTCAAGGTTGTTGAGAAGGAAGGCTGGAGAAGATCAAAAAAATTGGAAAACATTAGCACATTCCAGGAGAGATATCGCATCTTACGAGTGAATCCTAGCGAGAACATGCATGCAAGGAAGGAGATCAAGCATCTTTTCCTACACCGACCTCCTAGTAATGATCTGATCTAACCAAGTAAAGAGGAATGTACATGCAGCCCATCAGAAGCTTTCCTTTAGTTGGTGATCACCTGTAACCTTCAAAACCTCTCATCAGCACCTCCACCCTCACTCATAGGCATCCAGGACTAGAATCCAAGTAAGTAGATGTTATACTTCTCTGGTTTATTCCATTTCATCATTATATTATCATATTTTGTTTACCTAGCCACCCATTGACCTCCCCCAACACTCACCCCTCCATATACCCATTAAAACCCCACCAAATCCTACCTAAATCACCCAATACCTCATCCCAACTAGCCAAATCCCATTGTGCAATCACAAAGGAGGCCTAAATCTTGTTTTGTGGCATTCCCAGAACTCCACGATGTCGGCACCGGTTACACCCAAGCTGTTCTTGGTCACCCTTAACCGACATCGGTTACTGTATTTTCCCATACAACCTATAATAGTGACCTATCCACCTAATTCCCTTTCACCCTCATTCACTTGTGATCTACCTGAGACCTCTGTCAGACCTGTAGAGACCTAGAACCAATTACTTGACCTTCGGATCCTATTCTAACCTATCTTGTTAGATTAGATCTATTTCTTATTGTGTTTTAAGTGAGATACCTAAATCATTTCAAATTACAATAGGATTTACCTTATTTACCACATTAAATTTTTTAAAATAGTGGACTGACAGCCATCTAGGAAGTATCACACTTCTTGGATCTAGCACACACTAGGTAGTTCACTTTGCACATATTGTTTAATTCCTTCTAGTGGTCTTGCTTTGTATTATAGGTAGTTCCTCCTAGCCAAAAGGAAGCTCTCACAATCAGCTATGGATTCATAAGTCATACGTGTGTAACAACCCATCAACCAACATTTGAACAGGTATTCCTCCTATGCCCGTTACCGTATTTGTTTCATCAATACTTCAAATAAATTATCTAGAATCAAGTGAAACACACTAATCCATAGATTCAACAAATACAAAAGTTGAAATTTCCTCTCCCTTTTCCTTAGAAGAAGATTAAGTAGGACCTAAAATTTGGTTTTTCTTCAATGCTTCATCCAATTTTTCATCACATTCCAACATTGTGTCTTTGAATGACCTAATTTTCCACAAATATATACTTATCACTAGACTTATTTTTTGTCTTAGAGGATGAATCTTTAGAATTAGAAGGAGATGGATTGGTGGATTTAGAAGTGTTCTCGAATAAGGTTGAGTGGAGTATGTTTTATAATTGGGTTTCTACTATTTCTTTTTCTTACCTTTTCTCTTAGGTGTATTTTCCTTAAGTGAATTTGAACTAGGGAGAGCATGAAGTTGAGAATTTTTTTATTGTTCCCTAGTGAAACGCTCACAAAATTTATCAAAAGGTGGTATCTTAAATGTGTCACGTAAGGCATCCATGGTGGAAGAAAAGGTAGAGAAAATACTTGGTATGGACCCTTTAACTAGAAAAATAAGAAAAAAACACTCTTCATCCTTCTTGTCCTTACCACAAGCTGACAATTATGAGAGAGTGGAATTGAACTTGGAAATAAATTCTTAAATAGATGGAGAGTAACAAGGTGAAAGTGAGTACAATTTTGCATCCCAACTGAAAGGATTTTGTATTCATTAACCTTCCCAAATAATTTCTCAAGTTTGTCCCAAGCTTCTTTTGGAGTTTTACAATTCATGATGTGAAACAATAAGCTATCAAAAACATGTATACCAATTATCCCCATAGCTTCATCTTTTTTTATTTCATCTACAAATTTCTTTTAGGCCTTTTAAAAATGTAGAGGTGTATCTCATAATGTAGACCAAAAATCCTTAGATAGAAAAAATTGTTTCAATTTATATTACCATGTGTGATAATTATGTGGAGCTAAGATATATATGGACTTATAATTATATATTATGTAATATCAAATGCAAAACCCACAAGTAAAATAGAACACTCACAAGAAGAAGGAGAAAACAAGAGATAATAGGCACCTAAATTGTGCCTTGTAACCCACCCAATTTTTTTATTGCACTCAAATAAAGAACCCCCACCTAAAAATAGGTAGCAATTTATAAATAGTACAATACAATTGTTTTTAACTTTGTATTTTTTTAAACATGGAAAAAATATAGTTTAGTGACTAAAATTTTTAATATGATATCTCAAATACATGTAGATCATGAAAAAATACACTTCAAAAAAATGAAACTTGAATACGATGTATTGATAAAAATCTATGGCCATTTTAAGTTTTATAATAATAAGTATCATGCTCTCAAATAGAAGAAAACTACATTTTATAGAAAATTTGGCTGCGAGATGAAAAATATCTTTAAAAAAATGCATAGATCTCATAAAAATACTAAATTTAAAAACAAATCACCTTGAAGCCTTTTGAAAACAAAATTTATGCCCTTCACAAGATCGTTGCTCAAATCAAGAACCTTGTTTGGTGATAGGTAGGCCCTTGGGGCATAGATCTCCTTGGCCGGTGGTCTTATGGGATTTCAAGAGCTATAAAAAAATTGGAAATTTTAAACAAAATCAAAAAAATTGATAGGTACAATATTTTAACTCGGAACCTCTTATTCACCACAAGCCTCGATTCGCTCCAATAACCAACACACCACAAGTTAATAAATAAATAGAAAATAATTTATTTACTAGGAAAGAGATCTTTGAAAGAGACTTTAAATAGTAGTAGTGGAAGACATATCATCTAATCATACTAAATAATCTCGTATATGGACAAGATCAGTGTTAGGGGATGAGGAATAGATCCTTCCAAATAAGAAATCCAAAAAGACACTTGTAACTTCAAATCTCCACTTTGTGGGTGACTTTTTGCTCGATCGAGAAAATGAATAGGCATTAGAAATCTATTCATGTGTTGGATCTGATGATATATTATTGGATTGAATATTATATTAAAAATGTGAATTTTGTCGACTATTTAACTTTCGAGATCCACATTTTCCTCTAAATTTGGATCTTGAAAAACCATAAAAAATCACCAAAAATTATGATTTGTTTTTTTATTTTTTTCAATAAATATTTGATAAAAATTAGTTTCAAATCTTAAAAAATCAGAATCTATCAAAAATGGAAAAATATGCGAAAAATCCTAAAAAGACAATTTTTTCTCAATGAAAACCCAATATTTGAAACTTTGTCGAAAGGCTAGGAAAGCGATGTGAGAATTCTCTTTTGATTGAAAAATAAAAAAATCCACAAGTTAGACAATGAGATATAAGGCTTTGATACCATGAAATTTTGGTAGATTCCCAAGGATTATAGATCTTGTAGTATGGATCACACCAAGATGAAACTTAATCTACAAAGAGACAAAAATATATTGCCTTGATAATAAATTGACAAAATTATTTGCAAAAATTAATCTATGATGAACATATGTGAGGTTATATATCAACAAAAAGAGTTATCTCCTTTTAATAATTGGTCCCACTAAGGTTGAAACCTCTACTAAAGGTTGTACTCTAATAGATAGCATTAATTAGGTGCATATCTATATTTATTCTAATCATATACATAATGTACTAGCTATAGAAATTAACTAACTAATTTAGCTTAACAATTAGGTGCATATAGTATGTTACATCAACATTCCATTCTTTGTATTCACATGAACTATTAGGTGCATATAGTATGTTACATCAACATTACATTCTTTGTATTCACATGAACTATGTTCCTCCATCCTATGTTATCCACTAATGGTTGGGATGCGGGTGTGGTGTAAGGTGAAAAAATCATTCACCATTAAACCACTATTACTAGGTTTGTTGAAAGTGTTACATTGTGATATTTCACAATAGGGTGTGACATGAGAATAATCATTCCTTGATCATAGATGATAAGAAAAATCATTTTCATCAACAAATGCATCATGATCATCATCACACTCACTTGAAGACTTGGTAAATTTTTCCAATGGGAATGTATTTCTTGGGACTATTAATTTGGGAGTGCCTTCTAAGGTGTGGGATCCAAGCTCCTTTGAGGCACTCCTTTGAAGACAACCAACTCTAATCCTAATTTAATCTCATGCTTACCACTACTCCTAATTAAGCTAAAAATTTCTATGGAAAAATGGGATAGTGAGAAAAGAAGTTAAAAATTAAAGGGGCAGTGATTGTACTAGATAAGAATGGGATCACTCTCTTCGTATAGTTTTAAACACTTTGCATTAGAACCCTTTAACAATAACCCACATAGAATAAACAAAAGAGATTAGAAGACAAGGAGACAATAATATATAAATGGAGGGATAATATGATCCCCAACTAGATCTATATTAATTTTTATAGTATGCATAATCTACTATAGTTTGTGTGTGTGTGAGGCAGAGAGAGGCACTAGATGTATTACAACAATTCAACACAGAGGCCGGGGACACAAGGGATTGGTAGGAACTCAAAAGGGAAGAGTTTCACAACATTTAGGAGAAAACAAGAGATAATAGGCACCTAAATTGTGCCTTGTAACCCACCCAATTTTTATTGCACTCAAATAAAGAACCCCCACCTAAAAATAGGTAGCAATTTATAAATAGTACAATACAATTGTTTTTAACTTTGTATTTTTTTAAACATGGAAAAAAATATAGTTTAGTGACTAAAATTTTTAATATGATATCTCGTCTATGTAGATCATGAAAAAATACACTTCAAAAAAATGAAACTTGAATACGATGTATTGATAAAAATCTATGGCCATTTTAAGTTTTATAATAATAAGTATCATGCTCTCAAATAGAAGAAAACTACATTTTATAGAAAATTTGGCTGCAGATGAAAAATATCTTTAAAAAAATGCATAGATCTCATAAAAATACTAAATTTAAAAACAAATCACCTTGAAGCCTTTTGAAAACAAAATTTATGCCCTTCACAAGATCGTTGCTCAAATCAAGAACCTTGTTTGGTGAGAGGTAGGCCCTTGGGGCATAGATCTCCTTGGCCGGTGGTCTTATGGGATTTCAAGAGCTATAAAAAAATTGGAAATTTTAAACAAAATCAAAAAAAATTGATAGGTACAATATTTTAACTCGGAACCTCTTATTCACCACAAGCCTCAATTCGCTCCAATAACCAACACACCACAAGTTAATAAATAAATAGAAAATAATTTATTTACTAGGAAAGAGATCTTCGAAAGAGACTTTAAATAGTAGTAGTGGAAGACATATCATCTAATCATACTAAATAATCTCGTATATGGACAAGGTCTGAGTGTTAGGGGATGAGGAATAGATCCTTCCAAATAAGAAATCCAAAAAGACACTTGTAACTTCAAATCTCCACTTTGTGGGTGACTTTTTGCTCTACGATCGAGAAAATGAATAGGCATTAGAAATCTATTCATGTGTTGGATCTGATGATATATTATTGGATTGAATATTATATTAAAAATGTGAATTTTGTCGACTATTTAACTCGGATCCACATTTTCCTCTAAATTTGGATCTTCAAAAAACCATAAAAAATCACCAAAAATTATGATTTGTTTTTTTATTTTTTTCAATAAATATTTGATAAAAATTAGTTTCAAATCTTAAAAAATCAGAATCTATCAAAAATGGGAAAATATGCAGAAAAATCCTAAAAAGACAATTTTTCTCAATGAAAACCCAATATTTGAAACTTTGTCGAAAGGCTAGGAAGCAATGTGAGAATTCTCTTTTGATTGAAAAATAAAAAAATCCACAAGTTAGACAATGAGATATAAGGCTTTGATACCATGAAATGTTGGTAGATGCCCAAGGATTATAGATCTTGTAGTATGGATCACACCAAGATGAAACTTAATCTACAAAGAGACAAAAATATATTGCCTTGATAATGAATTGCAAAAATTATTTGCAAAAATTAATCTATGATGAACATATGTGAGGTTATATATCAACAAAAAGAGTTATCTCCTTTTAATAATTGGTCCCACTAAGGTTGAAACCTCCACTAAAGGTGGTACTCTAATAGATAGCATTAATTAGATGCATATCTTTATTTATTCTAATCCTAGACATAATGTACTAGCTATAGAAATTAACTAACTAATTTAACTTAACAATTAGGTGCATATAGTATGTTACATCAACATTCCATTCTTTGTATTCACATGAACTATTAGGTGCATATAGTATGTTACATCAACATTACATTCTTTGTATTCACATGAACTATGTTCCTCCATCCTATGTTATCCACTAATGGTTGGGATGCGGGTGTGGTGTAAGGTGAAAAAATCATTCACCATTAAACCACTATTACTAGGTTTGTTGAAAGTGTTACATTGTGATATTTCACAATAGGGTGTGACATGAGAATAATCATTCCTTGATCATAGATGATAAGAAAAATCATTTTCATCAACAAATGCATCATGATCATCATCACACTCACTTGAAGACTTGGTAAATTTTCCAATGGGAATGTATTTCTTGGGACTATTAATTTGGGAGTGCCTTCTAAGGTGTGGGATCCAAGCTCCTTTGAGGCACTCCTTTGAAGACAACCAACTCTAATCCTAATTTAATCTCATGCTTACCACTACTCCTAATTAAGCTAAAAATTTCTATGGAAAAATGGGATAGTGAGAAAAGAAGTTAAAAATTAAAGGGGCAGTGATTGTACTAGATAAGAATGGGATCACTCTCTTCGTATAGTTTTAAACACTTTGCATTAGAACCCTTTAACAATAACCCACACATAGAATAAACAAAAGAGATTAGAAGACAAGGAGACAATAATATATAAATGGAGGGATAATATGATCCCCAACTAGATCTATATTAATTTTTATAGTATGCATAATCTACTATAGTTTGTGTGTGTGTGAGACAGAGAGAGGCACTAGATGTATTACAACAATTCAACACAGAGGCCGGGGACACAAGGGATTGGTAGGAACTCAAAAGGGAAGAGTTTCACAACATTTAGGAGAGAAGACCCTTTTACAATGAACATCCTTACATTTATAGTAGTTCCTCGGAGAAGTGAATCGGGGAGAAGAGAGAAAATTAAATCTTTTGAATCCCATAAGCTCGCCCAAATGTGGTTGTGGACAATAAGTTACCCAAATCTGACTCCCAATTGTAAAATCCTCTACAAAAGAATGTTAAATATTAATCCTACTAAAAATAGGTGGTACATTGATGGAGAATAGGTTTGCATGAAATATTTAAATTTTGGGCTCAAGAAACAAACTCCATCAAACTTTGAGTCTTCCTCAAACTTATATTAATTGAAAAAATGACTACAAGAGATTTGATTATTAACTTCTCGTAAGACATAGCTGCTCAAGTATTGAAATATACTCAAATGGAAATATCTCTTGGGGTATTTCCAACATATATGATTTCTCTCAATTTTTTGACCCCAATCATAAGATATGGACAAAAATGAAAAGCTCTATAGTCAACCTACACTATTAATAATTAGAGACAAAAATTTCATGTCTAGACTATAGTCATGTCCTTTTTCCGCATTGGGCCATGTGTGACAGGATCTTATTTGTTTCATGTTTGGTATTTTTTATGTGTGAACCATATATTGGTGCCACATTATAGGTCAAAATTACATCAAGTTCGAATTATTTCTCTATTCTTTTTAGCTTCCTTGAACTTAAGGCCGTATGTCACTCATTCGGTATCTTCACTATAAAAACTTTATGGACTTTAGAGCTTGAATTTTTGTCATGTGGAACTCATTTAGGTGCTCATATTTTCACTTGATTTTTTATCAATATACACTTTCCGACACTTAAATTCATGGGATCACACCACATGGTGCAATCCTATATTTGCTTTCTTAACTAATTTCATAGATCTCGGGGCCACATGTCACCCATTCGGGCCTCTGTATATTGGTCATATCACTGCTCAATAGTCATTTTAATGGCACCTACCATCATGGGATCCCACCATTTATCACCCACATCGAGTCTACTCAACTCCATGGGATTGTAGCACATGATGCAATCCCGACTTTTCATGCCTTACTCAATTTTTCTAGGCTCAAGGCCACATGTTGCATGTTAGGCCTCTACATTGTGTCAACTCTATCAGATCCTAGGCATAAATTTGTTCCATGTGGCACTCATTTAGATCTTTTCACTTTGTCGACCGACGCTCACCCCTATCTTCATTTTCTCGATACTGACTACGGAGATTATGCCATGTGGCACAATCTCGACTTTTGGGCTCCATAATAATTTTCATGCCTTATTCAATTTTTTTATTTCCCATTGGCCAAACACTTAGCTACATCAAAATAAAGTGAGCCAAGAGGATCCTTAGTTCCACTTAATATACAAATAAATTTTTCATGTAAATTTTCTCAATCACCTTCCCCGTAGTCAAAAAAACATGCACTTTAGACATTTATTTATCTCATACTTATACTACTATTTAGAAGGTTCTTGAGGGGGAAAGTACTAATTAACCCCATCTTTTGGCCACTTTATTTTATTTTATTTTGTCATTAAAAACCTTGTTCACCATTATTCGCAGTAAAATTCTATCATTCTGCATTATTTTAGCCTCGTTGGGGTGCCTAGATTAGTACTTGGGCACTGTGGGCTCCCCGGTCCCACCGGAGGCATCGTGATCCTTATAGAGTTTTCTGCCACTTTTTGGATCTTTTTAGTCATTTTTCATCTTTATCTTTCTTGTGGTCATTCTTTTCAGGGTTAATTATGAAATTAGACCAAGAGAACCCTATAAATATAGCTTTATGAGACCATAATGAGGGACCTAGCATCACTTACTACTACCACTCCATCTAGAGTTACATCCATCTATTGTATTGGATATCACTTGCATCCACATATCTTCATCATCAAGACACAAGGCTAGGACATCATATCACACTTCATAGGGGGAGGGATTCTACTCTATTCCATGCACGTATTTTATTACATTTTCTACACGTAGTTATTTCTCACTACTTTAAAAGTGTGACTGACATAAGAGAAACCTAGGGTGTTTTCACACACACTTTCACATAGAACTACATAAGGTCTAAGATATAGTGTAGCATCGGTTAGTAAGTCCACCATTATGGAAATTGAGGATAGTCCAACCCCTTCATATACACTCTAACTTCTTAGGGTTTGATGCTTATTTTGGGGTCTTATAGGTATTTCTTCCATCTTGAGATATCAATGACATTCAACACAAGATCATGAAATTGATGTGATAAGTAACAAACATTACAAATTACCTTTCTGCACCGTGAAGACCAGATTTAGATATTTTGTGCAAACTAGTGTGCCTAGACTGTATACAAAAGTTCCCACATGCACCCCAAACCTCCTCCGGCACTCTAGTACAACCAAATCCTCCAGATCCATCCTTTTCGACACTCCTACACATTCGTTATTGCTTATGATATTTACAATCTCCTCTACGACACAATCCCGCCACTTCATCAAATCAGTTGATTTCTTTCCTCTTTCTCATTGCACATTAGGGTTTCTATTTTCATTATTTTTATTACTTATCTCATTTACATGTTGTCTTAGTACATTTATTTGTTGCATTTATATGTCCTCCTATATTAGATTAACTATATTTTACTACACCTAGTTAGTCAATTTTAGTTAACAATTTTGGTGAACCCCGAGTTGATCATCCACATTTATAAGTCCTTCATCCATTCCTTGATTTCATATTTATTTCATTCATGATCTTGGCTTTCCTCTTATTATGAACATCTCTATATGTCCTCCTAGATTATATTAACCATCTTTTACTACACCTAGTTAGTCAATTTTAGTTAATCATTTTGGTGAACCCCAGTTGATCATCCACACTTATAAGTCCTTCATCCATTCCTTACTTTCATCTTTCTTTCATTCATGATCTTGGCTTTCCCCTCATTATGAACATCTCTATTCACACTTATCTACAAAACCACCCTGATTGTATCAATAACCTTAAGAAATACTTGTCTACCACTTACATCCCCCCTCATACCTTTCCCGACTATGTATACCATAAGTTCACTTCACCCCTCTCTCTTAATGAGGATCAAATAACTTTCACAACAAATGACTTACCTCCTCAAGAGATACTACAACATGACCCTCCCTTGTATATCCAAGTTTGTATTAACACGATAGGATTCAAACACGCATTAGTTGACAATGGATCTGGCCTTAACATTTGTAATGTCACTTTCCTTCAACATATAGGCATGTCGAAGCATCTTTATTCCCTTCTTCCATTTCTATTTATGTATTTGATAACATCCCCAAGCATGTTTTAGGTCTTTGTTAGTTTACCGGTCACTATTGGTCCATGTAAAATTAGCGATGATGTGACAATTTGATACTTCCATTATTGCATCCGGAACTCATTAGTGATGATGTGTCTACTCCTTGGGATACCATTGATACTTTTGATACTAGTAGTGCATTACTTGAGTACATGGGTGCCTATGATAATCTTCCCCCTTTCCACCATAAGCGGCCTCATCCTTCGTCCCTTACCAATACAGTTTACTTAGGGGAATCTAATGACATTAACCCACCTGACACTATTCCTACTGATCCATATATCGAAGAAGGTTCCACTCTTCCAAATGAAGAAACAATCTCATACAACTTAGGCACCTCTAATCATCCATGTATAGCTTTTCTAGCCATTTCTCTCACTCATGTTGAACAAAAGGATATCAAACAAGTCCTTCATGATTTATTAGATATTTTTCATGGGATTATAGTGATATGCCCGGTATTGATACATCTTTCATGATTTACAAAAAAATTTATTAACCTGGCACCAAATTGGTTCAACAAAAATTTATAACATACACCCTAAAGTATCCCTCTTAGTCAAAGAATATATTCAAAAAAAATTAGATGCGAGGTTTTATTCGTGTTGTCGACTATCCTAAATGGGTCTCTAATATTGTGTCGATAATGAAACACGATGGTCGAGTTAGTTGTTGTACTTACTTTCATGATTTAAACAAATATTTCCCTAAGGATATTTTTCCCTTACCACACATCAACGTTATTGTTGATTCTACAGCCAAATATGATATCCTTTCCTTTATGGATGGTTTTTCAGGTTATAATCAAATCAAGATTAATCTAAATGACTAAGAAATAAATTCCAAAGTCACCACACCATGGGGTACATTTTGTTACACCATCATGCCATTTGGCCTTAAAAATACTGGAGCCACTTACCAATGGGTAATGAAACATATATTCCATGACTACATTCACAAGATCATTGAAGACTATGTAGAAGACATCTTAGAAAAATATCACCGACGGTCCTCCCATGCGAAGGATATGCGAATATTATTTGAATGATTACGAAAATATCGTGTCTGCTTGAATCCAAAAAAATTATTTTTAGAGTTACAACAAGTAAAATTCTTGGATATATTATCTCTCAACGTGGCATTGAGATCAATCCCAAGAAAATTAAGGCCATTATCAATATGCCTCCACCCACAAACCTTCACCAATTATGATCACTACAGGGTAAAATTCAATCTATTCAATGATTCATTACACAACTTGTTGATAAGAATCAATACTTCAAATGACTCATGAACAATGTCAACAAGCCTTCGATGACATTAAAACGTGCTTGTTAAATCCGTCTTTTATGGTTCCACCCTTAGCCGATCGACCATTATTGTTATATATCTCTACTACGAGGAGCTTTGTTGTCTCAAAGCATGATGATCGTCAATGCGAAATATGCATATATTATATCATTCATACTTTACTACCTTGTTATCCCGTAAAATTGACAAGGGAAATTTTACCGATGACCATACCGAAAATTTTGTTCCGATCCCTCGTTAGGGATCCCTTGTGTTCGAAATGTTGTAAAATCCCTTCCCGGGAAATCTAGTTTTCGAACTTAGTCTTTTTGAGCCTTTTTTGGCTGGGCGCATGAAATTGCTTTGCAACACTAACTTTTGATGTGCCCCCTTAAAAGCCTTTGGCGCATGGTTTTCAATGTCAACACAACTTTTCATGCACCAAAGAATGTTGAACCTTCCCTGCGTGCGCCAAGGCGCATGTGCTTGTGTTGGTACAACTTTTGTTGCGCCACTCTTTGGTGCGCCAAGGGCACACATAATCTTAGTGCAACAAAACGTTTTGGTGCGCCAAAGGGCGCACATAACTTTATGTCGACAATGCTTTTGGTGCGCCAAAGGCACGCTTTGTCTCCTGTTGTCAAATACTTTCGTGTGCCAAAGGGCGCACGCTTTCTCCTGTCGACAGCAACTCTCATGTGCCTTTTAAAAAGTGGGTGGCGCATTTATGACCAGCTTGCCTATATATATATATATATATATATATGTGTTTCACGCGCCCAAATGTCATTTTCACTTTTCGCTGAGCACGTGATTTTTCTGAGCCTGTCGCCCCTTAGCTCGTCGTTTTCATCACCTTGTGGACCCATTCCCGAGCTTTTACTATTTATCCAGGTATGATGTGTCTTTCTCTCTCATGTGTTTTGTGTTTTCAGTTCTTGGTGTGTTCTTGGTCTGGTTTTAGCTTGCTAGTTAGTTTTGAAATATAAATGTGTTGGCCTAGCCTCCTCCGTTTCTTTGTCCGCCCCCATGCTATGCTATCCTTCCTCTTTCCGGATCTGCTTTGAGAAGGACATTTTCTTGAAACAGTGGTTGTGGCCCTCCTGATCTAGATCATTTTATCTACCCCACTGAGCCTTTCAAATAGGAACGAAGGAGTAGAAGGAACCTACATCATGTAAAAACCCCTTTGAGAGTTTAGTTCTCTATTTTCCTCCTTGGTGCATCTGTCACCCCTGCAACATCATGAACATTTGCGCCCCTTTGGCGCATCTGACCACCTTGTAATCTGCAACATCCCTGCGCCAGAGGCACACCCATCCTGCTTGTTGCATCATTAACCTCTGCGCCCTTTGGCGCGCCTCTTTCACATGCTACAAGTGTCAAATCTCGCGCCCCTTTGGCGCACCATCCTTTTGTGCTGCATCACGTTTCCATGCGCCCTTGGCACACCCAGCTTCCATGCAACACAAGCTTTATCTGCGCAAGTATGAAGCTATAAAGGCGCAGGCGCATCCCCGATTGCAATAACATTATGTTGTGTAAACTCTTCGTGCGCCGCGCCATATCCCTTTGGCGCACGAAAAGTCAATGTTACACGATCCATCCATGCGCCGAAGGGCACCCTTTATAAAATGTAATCTGCAACATCCATGCGCCCTTTATAAAATGCAATCTGCAACATCCATGCGCCATGCGCCTTATCTATTTGGCCTGCAAGTTGCAATTTTCATGCGCCCTGCGCCCTGAGCCTTAAAATCTCTAACTCTTTCTTCTGCTGACATTCCAATGGAAGATCAAATGGCTAATTCAACCTTTTTGGATTGGGTCTCACTTCTTCTTCATGCAGATCAGCAACTGAGTTCGAAAGAACATATGTCTACATCCAGCAAGAGACCCACCAAACCAAGAGGAAAGGCTAAGCTTACAGAGGAAGAGATGAAGTACAAATATCAAAGGGTCAGGATGCCCGAATCACAGGCTGAATGTAGTATGGATGTCAGAGACTCAGAATTGGGTCACATTGACATGGAAGAATTCTGGGTTAGAACTCAGAAGGTTACAAGAAGTCCGTGGATGGAAAAATTAATAGGCAATGCCCTGCACTTCACCGGAGGAATCCCCGTCAGTGCCGTCAACAATGAATTCATGATGGTGATTGCACAATCTTACAACAAGGACACAAGATGTGTCGAAAATAGCAAGGGCGAGGTAGTCATAAACCTCACTGCCCGTCATTTTGAGATAATGCTCGGCATCCCTCACCACCGGCACTTTGTGGCCGTCAGCCAAGAAGAGTGCATCAAGGCCTGGGAAGACGATGAAGACCAATGCATGCAACTGATGAACGAGGTATACTTGAAAAACAAGAAGGTGGTAACCCGGTGGCCCCAGATTATCCACCGCAGTGATTTCTCAGAAGAGCTCAGTGATACTATTACTTTCCTGAGCAGAGTCTTCGGGCTTTCTGACGCCCACTACTTCCATAAATGGATGCTGAGGTACTTGGAGACAATGAATAAAAATTTTCCCGATCAACGCTTTTGCTGGGGGGAGATTATAAGCAGCACCATTTCCGAGTAGTTACAACAGTTCAGCACAACGGGAGTATTCCATATGAACTCCTACGTGGTCTACGCTGCAGCATCAGAAAGGGATTATCCAGGGCTAAACCAAAGTGGAATTTGGCCTCAGGTCAAAATATATGAATATTATCCAGAACTGAGGCTGGAGAATAGCATCCCTCAATTCGCCAAAATTAATGATGCTTTCTTCTATCACATCATTTGCCTATTGAGGCCAAATCTAACTCATGGTCGCACGACCAAAAACATTGTGTCAACCGTGGAGAAGTGGGGGGCCCTGTTCACCCAGTTTCCCACATTTACCTATCTGAGGGCGGTCAACTTCTTGGGCGAGCCAACCAGGCTACCGAGGTATGCTGGACCTAAGCTGATTCTACTAGAGCTATCAAGGCAGCTGGTCACATACCATGAGAAATGCCTCAAAAGAAAGAAGGGCGGAACTCCTTTCCCCCTCACAGTGGGCCGATACACATGCTCCACCCATCACAAGGCGAAGGAAATGTTCACAGAGCTGGAGTTGCTCAATTTGAAACATGACTTCCCAGCCAGGCCTACCTTTGACCCAAGGGGCTGCCTGCCAAGAGCTAAGCTTGATCCGATCCATGTCCCTCAAATTGAGGATATTTACATTGACGTCATCCACGAGGTGGAACTCAGAAGAAAGGATCATTCTCACTTAGCATTGGCGGAAATTATCCAATACGGAGTGGCCATTGTCCCCAAAGGCTTCCAAACTACGGAAGATGAAGTAGACAAGGTGTATAATGACACGGAAGGGGATGATTGGCCCTTCCCGGCCATTGACAGAAGCAAGGCTCCTCAAACAATTGAGGAGAGGGTCAAGGAGACTATGCGCAGAACAGAGCACTGGTGCCGCATGAACGGGCTGATCTACCTCGGGGTAGATTTCACAACCTCCCCATTGGGCAATGCACCTCCAAGGTCCAAGAAGCAGCTAAAAGGCAAAGGTGTAGAAGGTGAATCTAGCACCATTCAGGAAGAAGCCCCTGAATGTCCTCCTTCCACAGCGCCAGAACAGGTTATAACTCTGGAGGAAGAATTGACAGAGGATAGTCCCATACGCCCATCCACTCAGGATGTCGGCATTGCTACAACCACAGAAGTCCCTTCTATCCCTTCTTCTTCTCTTCCTTCCCCTCCTCAAGTGACTCACGCGACCACCCCTTTGGTCGCGTCCTCTGTCCCTTCTTCTACTCTTTCCCCCACCTCTTCGTCTATCTTCTCCTCCCTCGCTGATTTATCTTCTTCCATTTCTTCCCTCATTTCCGGGCTCCCTTCCCTTCCTATGTCTTCTGCAGCTCTGCGCTTCCCTTCCTCCCGTGGACACTTCTTCGGCTATGCTTTCAATGCTGCCGCCGCGTGTCTCCACGTTTTTCCCCTCTTCTACTGTACTGCCTCCTCCTCTGTCTCTGGTCCTTCTTCTATGGGACCAGCCTGGATCTCTCAGCAGCTGGGCCAGCAAAAGAGGAAAGTTCCCATCGCTCCGATGGACTTTTCAGTAATTCCAGCCAAAGGGGCAAAGAAGCAAAAGCCTGTAACACGCTTCTCTCAAAGTGCTGCAGGTGAGAGAGTTATGGAAATAGCATACCCTGATCCCCTCAAGGAGAAAAAAGATCTGTCTCCGACAGATTTTACTGTGACTCAAGTCACAATGGGGACGTCTTCTGAAAGTCTCCAGGGGGAAGCTCTTTCCACAGTCGATGCCCTCTGCAAAAAGCTTCAAGAAATAAAAGAAGAGAAAAGGCTACTGAAGGAGCAGAACAAATATCTGCTTCAAGCCTTACAGAAGATGGGTAGTGCACCTCCCACGACTGCCACCGAGACTTCTGAGCTTCTCAGCCAGGAGAAAATCAATGAATATTCAAAGATCGGCGAGCAGGGTATGGCCGTTTCTGCTTGGAGGAGCCAGATCCTCAAGGACAGTGAAAGAGTGATCGCCGAGTATGTCAATTCATATCTAAACATCAGAAAGGTGAACAAGGAACTCCAAGCATTAGCGGGTCCCATATCAGAAGAGCTAGAACATGCTAGACTCCAACATGAGACCTTTCAACAAATTTTTGACTGTTCAGTCGAAGATCTGGTCAAGTTTGGAGTTTTCGGCCATCCAAGGGCCCTCAACAAAACCATGTCCACTCTGGACTATCGGATAGATCAGCTGGAATTTGTTCTAGAAAAAATAGACAAGGTGAAGGAAGAGGCCCTGGATGCGATGCATCAAATGGAGCGAATTGTTCTTAACATGTCTCCAGGGCTGCTCACTCCTTCCTTTATCATGAGATCAGCTGATGAAACTATCCGGATCTTCAAGGAGATCACTTCTCAAGGAACGGGGCCAGAGGTCACATTTGACATTGAATCTATCAACAACCTGCTGGCCTGTAGGGACTTCATCGGGTTCCTCATCAAGGCGGAGAAAGATTATTCTAAACTCCCAGAAAATCTCATAAACGAGCGGGAGACTTGCGAAGCAATCAGCGAAGCACAAGGATCCATCACAGGATCAATTTGGGCCCATGATTAACAAGTTTTTGGAATACCGCGCTCAGTTCCACATATCATCTCTGAGCAAAGATCGAAGCGAGCAACCCCTTTCATTACGGGATGATGATGACGAGTAGCTACTTTTTCTTCTTCTTCTTCTTCTTCTTCTTCTTCTTCTTCTCTCTATTCTCCGACTTTCTTGTTGAAATGTCTAAAGTATGTTGGCACAAATGATGACATCATCCATGTTGCATCATGGGATGATGTCATCCATCAAGTTGTCAAAGTCAACATGACTTTTAGATATTTTGTAAATATCTTTGTAAATAGGTGGTTGGCTCCTTTTTGCCTTCTTTCCTTCTCCTATCTTCTATAAATACTGGAATACTTGTTTTATTCGGGGTGAACATTTTTTAGATGAAAATAGAAGTGAGGAGAGAAAGACTTTGAGCTTTCTTATGTGAGAAAAAAGCGATACAAATATTAAGACTTTGTGCTCAATAGTTTGTGTTATGCATTAGATCTTCCTTACGTTAGATCTGTATGTGTTTAATCTATTGGATTCATATCTACTTTTCTCGTCATTTGCTCATCGTATTGCTTTGTTTATTTATGCAAGTAGGTTTGGCTCTCATTTACTACCAACCCAAAAATATAAATCTTCCGACCTTTACGCTTTGGAATTCATTTCTTTTCTTCCTTCGGATCTGTTCTTTCTCTTTTCCCTCTTTCATTCCTTTCTTTTCACGACTGAAACACTCTCTTTAGGGATGAGATCCCAAACCCCAAAGGTAGAATCTGTGAGACTTGCATAGATTCCTCGCCGGTAGAATAGCAATAATAAACCGGTTTAAGCTTTGCTAACTCAAAGAGGGCTAAGCCCCGCACACTTTGTTGGCTCATCTATCCATAGATCTGTCCGGTGATGATTTTCAGACCAACATACCTTACAAATGTAACTATACCTACATCAAAAATTGTGCCTTGGCCTCATCTTCATTGCAGACAAATTGTGACACTATCTTATTAACAATGAGGTACATATTATAACCAAAGTTGACCCATTACATTACCTCCTTTCCCACACACATCTATCAGGATGTTTGGCACATTGGGTCATGCTCCTCATTGAATTTGATTTTAAGTTCCTACCACAAAAAGTAATCAAAGGACAAGTTATTTCCGATCAACTAGTTGTCACACCCTCTCGGATGCATCACCCATTTCTGACTCCTTTCGTGATGATTTCACCACTTACACCATCGAGCCGCATACATGGATCATGTATTATAATGGTTATCATTTTTATATGGCGTTGGGGCTGGGGTATTTTTCTTTACCCCATGGTGATCCTCTCCCCTTCACTTACCGGTTAGGTTATTCTTTCACAAACAACATAGCTGAGTATGAAGCCCTCATCTTAGGGTTCTTTATCACTCAAAATCTCCTCATTTGCAAGATTTACATACATGATGACTCCTAATTAGTCATTAACCAGGTCAATGATACATACAATACGAAGGAAGAGCATCTCATTCCCTACAACACCCTTATAAAGGACCTTTTAGCTACCTTTGACTCTTACTCTATTACCAAAGATCCCTCATAAATATAATCATCATGTAGATGTTATGACTAGTGCCACATCGTTCATTCGCAAGACATCACCGATGAGCATGCCACATTCATAATTACACATTGATGACACCCTTATATCTTTGCATTATCTCTTGTAGCTTGCACCATTACGCACAGTTAAGACAATGTTGAATGGTTTATGCCTATTTATAATTACTTATATAAGTAAACTATCCCGACACCCTACAACCTCACGAAGCTCTCTGGTTAGCGTTGTGAGGCTACTTGATATGTTATCATCAGGGCTGAATTGTTCAAGCATACCGTTGATGGTCATCTTCTTCATTTTCTTTCCCTTGCAAAGATCCCCATAACCATATCACAAATTCATGACATCATTTTTGGTGATCACTTTTCAGGTAAAGCTATGTCACAAAATCTTTTACGTTAAGGGTATTATTGGCCTACAATGGAACAAGATTGCCTTGAATATGCTACTCATTGTGACAAATATCAAAAAAAATAAATATCCATCACACACCCATGTATGACCTTTAACCCATCGCACCTACTTGGCCTTTTTCTCTTTGGGTTTTTGACCTCATTGGTATCATCAATCATGAATCTACTAGCGGACATAAGTTCATTATCACTATTACTGAATACTTTATTAAATGGTTTGAAGTGGCCCCTCTATGAACATTCACTGATACAGATATTTATAACTTTATCACCACCCATATCATCACGTGTTTTGGTCTCCCTTCTACTATAATTGTCGATAACAAACATTGCTTAAAAAATAAAGATGTCAAAAAAATTGTGCTAAATTCAAAATCAAACAATCATTTTATGCACCTTATTATCCATAAGGCAATGGTCAAGATGAGGCCACAAAAAAAAAATTGTAAATATCTTGTGAAATACTATTGATTCTAGTGGTACATAATGGCATAATCGGTTATTTTACGCTCTATGGGCCTACCGTACTAGTGTTTGTACACCTATTAACACTACACCCTTTTCATTAGTTAATGGCACTGAGGTCGTTATATCACTTGAGATTGAAATATATTCTTTGCAGATTTCTCTCAAAGGCATCTTTAAAGACAATGAATATCATGAGAACCACTTACATGAACTAGAAATGTTAGACTCACATCGTGTTCAAGCGTTAAATCACCTTTGTGTATATCAATCTCGTATTTCACATTCATACAGTCCACAAAACTCACTCTCGAGAATTCAACATTAGTGACCTCATTTTGAAATAAAATAAAAATAATGTAAATGTTAAGGCACCACAAAAAGGTAAATTCAAACCCAATTGGATGGGTCCATACATTATCACTGATAAACTTGGTGGTAGGGTATATCACCTCGCCACCCATTTTAGGTAAACCACTCAAAACTCCACTCAACATAATGCATCTCAAGAAATACTACACTTAGATCACCATTATTTTGTCATTACCTAATGACAAACTCTTTTGCTTTGGTTCACACTTGACTATTGAGGGATTACCACACATGAACCCCACACACTACACTATAGGACTTACACACAAAGACCTACTCACATATTGCACCTCATACACCATATATTCTATATTTCATCTACAACCTTTTGAAATTTGTGTGTTTATACATCATGCATCATACTAGTCTTCCATGTTATATATACCACACTTATATCATTCACACACTTACTATCATACACTATTCATCTTATGCATTACATACACTATTAATATATTTACGCATATTCCCTCACATCCTATACATATTCGTACACCATACATCATACACTACGTGTCATCATGTCATACATTTTATATATACTACAATAGTCTTCATCACATATGAGTCTAGCATTACATCATTCTAGATACTACACTACTAGCCTATCTACATACATTACATGTAACTTTCTATATTACATATTACATTGCATTCTACACATAGAGAATTTATACATCCTACTCATCACGTGTTCATCACATACATTACATTTTTTCTACATGTTGCAGTCACCACCGATGACGTACTTTAGTTCCTCGACCCATACTCAACTACCGAGGGTTGACAAGTCAAATGGAGCTTACACATTTACTACTCAACCTTTCACCATGCGACATTCCTAGGCTAGTGACATATGATTTTAGGCTACATCGTCACCTATTCTATCTTTTTGTAGTGGTATACACCTTAGGTTACATCACCACTATCTACTATTCATGTCATAGTAACATACGTTCTAGGATAAAACGTCAACTATTATATCATTTTCTATTGTTCTACACCTTAGGTTACATCACCACACCCTCCTTACATTTTCTAGTGATATACGCTTAGTGTTAAATCATCACTCATCCATTCATCTTATAGTGATATACACTTAGACTAAATCATCTCTCTTACACTCATTTAGTCATGATATACGCTTCGGATATAAGTTTCACACACACACACCGTCGCTAGGTCATTTCTCATCACCACACCTACACATTCCTCACAATGCGTTAGACACAAAACACACTACTCAAAAATTTCCCAATGATGCACTCTTGTTTACAATTCATTCTTTACTACGAGGAAAACAAAATGAACCTCATTGCATACATTTCTGTTGAGTTGTGGAGCTTAATTACTTCACAAATAGCATGTTTTACAACTTACAGGTTTACACATGGCCGCATCGGTCGGTGACCGAGATGTCGACACCTAGGACCAAGCGGTATCGGTTGGGATAATCAACATTGGTTACTGTGCATTTATTTTTTTATTTAAGACATGGGATTAGATCTAACCTTTGATTAAAAGGTGATCTAAGGGTTGTAATTGTATTTCTAAAGTTCCCTAAGTTTTTATATGCTTATATAAGCTAGAAAGCTAGGGTTAGAAAAATGAGATTAATCATAATTGTAAGAAGGAATTCTTGGAGAGAGAAAAGAGAAGCTTGTGAAGGAAAAGTATTGTACATCCAGAGATGTGTGGAATATTACAGATCTTCATTACATTTCCTTTATAAAGAAACGATTAATAGGTTATATATTTCTTAGCAGACGTAGCCCACACTGGGTGAACCACGTTATATCTTGTGTATTGTTCTTCTGGTTTATTTCTATATTTATTTCTTGTATGCTTAATTCTGATTATAGATTTGTACAACAAGAGTGTGCTAACCCCAAAAACTGGTATCAGATTTTTTTGTTTGAGGGTTTTGTGTGTTGACATATTTACTCACAAAGGGATTTCTAATTGAGTGGGAGCACAACAATGACAGAAGATAATAAATACAAAGTAGAGAAATTTGATAGCCGTAATTATCAATTATGGAAGATGTAGATGGAATATTATTTGTATCAGAAAGATTTATATTTACCATTGGATGTGAATGTGAAGTCTATGAATATGACCAATGAATAATGGAACATTCTTGACGAAAAGGCTCTGGGATCTATAATATTGACTGAGCACAAGATCATCGTAGCTTCTAATATTACTAAAGTAGAAACTACAATAGATTTTATGAAATCTTTAGCTAATTTATATCAAAAACCAAGTGCTTCAAATAAATTTTATTTGATGAAGAAATTGCTTAATTGAAAAATGCAAGAAGGTGGATCTCAGTATCAAACCATTTGTGAATGATTTTCATTCCATTATAAATCAATTAAAATTAGTTAATATTTTGTTTGATGATGAATTGAAAGCACTTGTATTCTTATGCTCTTTGCCAAATAGTTGGGATAACTTGGTAATGGATGTTAGTAATAGAACATCATCTTCTAATATTTTGAAATTTTATGATGTGGTTAGTATAATATTGAATGAAGAAATATGTAGGAAAAGTACAGAGAGTCATCATCTTAAAATTATTTGAATGTAGAAAGTAGGGGAAGGAAAAAGGAGATATCCAAGAGCAAGAATAATGGGAAATCAAAGTCTAAGAATGGAAGATCTAAATCTAGAGGTAAAGGAATAACTTGTTGGAATTGTGGAAAGAAAGGACATGCAAAGAAGGATTGTTGGTTTAAGGAAAACAAAGAGAATATACCAGAAAAAGGTAAAGAGGTAAATTTTGCAACAGAGGTAATGCAAGATGCCCTAATTCTCTCCTTAGATAATAAAATATAATCATGGGTTTTAGATTTAGGAGCTTCTTTCCATGCTACCCCTAATAAGGGTTATTTCGAAATTATGTCCAGGGTAAATTTGGGCACATTTATTTAGGAGATGATGAACCATGTGATATTACTTTGTTAAAGGAGAATTTCATCTTAAATTGCATAATGGAAATACATGGATATTGAAATATTTGAGGCATGCACCAAGCCTCAGGAGAAATCTAATTTTTGTAGAACAACTAGGTGAATTTTGTTACATGGTTACATTCATAGCCAACTCTTGGAAAGTTACCAAGGGAGATCTTTTTGTGGCAAGAGGAAATAAGGTAGGAACATTGTATTTATCTACCTATATTACTGATTCATTTTTTGTTCTATCTACTTCAGATTTATATGCAAGCATGTGGCACAATTGGTTATCCCATAAAGGGTAAGTTATCATATTTGAAAAATGTAGATCTTAATTTATGTGAGCACTTTGTATATTCGAAAGCAAGAGAGAGTGATATTTCTCAAAGTTGGGGTGACAAAGAAGGAGAAAAATTAAAGATTGTGCACTCATATGTGTGGGGACCAGCCCGGTAGCTTCTCATGGAGGATCCCAATTCTATGTGACTTTCATTGATGATGCCACAAGAAAGGTATGGGTTTATTGTATAAAGCATAAATCTAATGTTTTTGATACTTTCATAAGATGGAAAGCCCTTGTTTAAAATGAATCCCATTTAAAGTTTAAATTCCTTAGATCTGATAATGGTGTTGAGTACTTGTAGTAAGTATTTTAATGATTATTATTTAGTGAATGGAATACGCAGAGAAATAACGGTTCCTAGAACACCACAGGAGAATGGTGTTGCAGAAAGAATGAACACGACTATCATGGAATGTGTAAGAATCATGAGGATATATGCTGGATTACCCTTACAATTTTTGGTAGAAGCAAGTAGATACAACAATTTATTTAATCAACCATGGGCCTTCAAGTGCATTAGATGGTGGAATACCAAAAGAAGCTTGGACTAGAAAAGAGGTAGATCTTTCTTTTCTTTGAGTATCCGGTTCAAAAGCTTTTGTGCATATGGATAAAGAAAATAGAAAAAAAAAGGATGTTAAATCCAAGAGATGTGCTTTCATTGGTTATGGCTCTAGTAATTTTGGATTTCATTTTTGGGATTTAGATGGTTCTAAGATTGTTAGGAGTCGTGATATTGAATATAATGAAAAGAGATTGTAGACAGGATCATATTTTGATACCCAAAGATGAACCAGTGGAAGAGTTTGTGGAAGAAAATATATTATCATATTTAAAATAGTCATCTACAGGTATCGGCGATGATGAGGGCAATCGTGCACGTAGACACAAGACCGGTGTCGATAGCCTAAACCGACGCGTCGGCTCTGAGAATAGCTAAACCAACATCAATCACCTAGGTAGACGTCGCCATACAGTAATCTGGTGTTTCTCATTGTCAAAGGTTGATACAAATTTGCAAAATGAGTCGAATGAGCCTCAAACACCCTAGATTTATGTAAGAATGTCATAATGAGCCTCTGGTACCCTATATTTTTGTAAGAAGGTCAGAATTGATAAGTAGACCTCCAGAAATATTTACACCTTCCTTATTTTATCTATTATTGACTGATAGTGGTGAACCAGAAAGTTTTGAAGAAGCAATGCAAGATGAAACCCACAAGAAGTGGGAGCATGGCATGGATGAGGAGATGGACTCCTTGAAATAGAACTAGACATGGGATTTGCTTAATTTTCTAGCATATAAAATAACATTATAGAATAAATGGGTTTACGAGAATCAAGGAAAAGAGGGTGGATAGAAAGATATAAGGTAAGGCTTGTGGTAAAAGGATTTACACATAAATTAGGTATTGAATTTGGTGAGATATTTTCTTCTGTAGTGAAAATTACTTCCATACGTATTGTTTTGAGTTTAGTTGCAATAGAAAATTTACACTTAGAACACTTGATGTTAAGATGGATTTCCTTCACAAAGATTTAGAGGAAGAGATATATATGTAGTAGTTGTTTGGATATGAATTCAAGGGTAGGAGAAAGTTTTTTTAGGTTGAAAAAAATCTTGTATGGGATCAAGAAATCCCCTAGGAAATGGTATATGAGGTTTGACAGTTTTATGCATGAGCATGGTTATATGAGATGCGAATCTGACCATTTTGTTTATTTCAAGAAGCTTGAAAATGGAATCTATATTATTTTTTTACTATATGTAGATGATATGCTTATTGTAGGATCTAGTATGCAAGACATTGTTGAGCTTAAAGAAAATTTAGCTCATACATTTGCAATGAAGGATTTAGGAGCTACAAAGAAAATCATTGGCAATCAAATTCACAAAGACATGAGGAAAAAGAAATTGTATTTATCTCAAGAGAATTAGATAAATAAGGTGTTGGAAAGGTTTAAAATGTAGAATTCAAAACCTATAAGTACACCTATGGTTGGACACTTCAAATTAAGAAAATATTTGTGTCTTACATCACATGAGAAGGTTGAGTACATGGCACAAGTTCCATATACTTCAGCAGTTGGAATCTTATGTATATTATGGTTTATACTAGACCAAACATTGCATAGGTAGTGGGAGTTATGAGTAGATTTAGGGCCATTCCAAGTAAAGATCATTGGAAAGCATTCCAATGATCTCTCATATATTTGAGAGGGAGATCCAAAGGCATGCGGTTATGCTATGGAGGGTCAGATACTTCTTTATATGGCTATGTTGATTCATATATGGTTGAAGATTTGGATGGTAAGAGAAGCACCACTGGATATGTATTCATAGTAGGTGGCATGGAAATTAGCTGGATTTCAAGATTGCAGAAGGTTGTGGCCTTATCTACTACAGAGGTTGAATATGTTGTAGCTACAGAGGCTAGCAAAGAGATGATATGGATGAGTAGGTTCATGGAAGAGTTGGGAAAGGAGAAAGAGGATTATAGATTGTACAATGATATTCAAAGTGTGATTCATCTAGAAAAGAACTCAGCATTTCATTCAAGAACAAAACACATTTAGTTGGGATATCACTTCATACGACAGGTGTTGGAGGATGGGCAATTGAAACTGGATAAAATTCATACAAATGAGAACCTTGTGGATATGCTAATGAATTCATTGGCAAAGGAGAATTTGGAGCTTCACTCCACTTCTATTGGTCTTCGAGTTTGAGACTTGAACAGGAAGAAACATGCCAACAAAAGGATCCAAGGATGGAGTTATACGGTACAGTGCAGAAATTTATCTCCAAGTGGGAGATTATTGAGTTGTGTAGCTTAATTTCTTCACAAATAGAATGTTTTACAAATTTCAATTTTACACAATAACCAAGATCGATCGGTGACCAACGTCGGTCACCTAGGACCACCAAGATATCGATTACGATAACCGACATCGGTTACCTATGTGTTTATGTTTTTATTTAAGATGCGGGATTAGATATAACCTTTGGTTAAAAGGTGATCTAAGAGTTGTAATTTTATTAATAAAGTGCCCTAATTTTGTATATTCTTATATAAGCTAGAAATCTAGGGTTAGAACATGAGATTTATCATAATTGTAAGAAGGAATTCTTGGAGAAAGAAAAAGAATCTTGTAAAGGAAAAGTACTATACATCCAGAGAGGTGTGGAAGATTGTACATCTTCATTGTATTTCCTCTGTAAAGAAAAGATTAATAGATTGGCTATTTCTTGGTGGACATAGCCCACCTTAGGGTGAACCATGTTATATCTTATGTATTGTTCTTCTAGTTTATTTTTGTATTTATTGCTTGTATGCTTAATTCTGATTATATATCTATACAACAAGAGTGTTTTAACCCCCAAAATTTCCATCCACTTGAGGGCACATGGCTTCTATCACTCCATTTTTCATTCTATTCCATCCATCCACAACATGTTGCATATTATGGTTGCTTATACTCTTGCTTAATTTTTTTGTTCATGATCACTTTATTACACATGCTAGTTTGATTACTTATATGTCATTTATCTATACCATCCACACATGTGTGTTCACACCTTCTTCTATTTGTGATCACAGATACAGTTCTCTTACACGTAACATGGATGCTCACCTTTTACCCTTCCTACATTGGTCACTAGGGGCATCCACATTCGTCTCTTCTAGGTGTTATTGTTTCATTTTTTACTTAGCACTTTACATTACTTGGTTATACATGCTTTTTACATACTAGTTATCTTTCTAATATGTTAACGGGTGCTTCATGTGTAGAATTTATTATGTAGGGATATTTTTCCATACTTTTTGTTACATTATCTTCCATTGTTTGCTATTGTTTGCAGGCCTTGCCCTATGTTTGGTTTGCACACTTGTTTGTTATTTGTGGACATGATGTCCTTAAGTGTCTTGTGACATCATGAGTGGTGTCCCATGTTTACATCCCACTTTGTGTGGCTTAATTTTTTTCTTGTTTGTTTTCATTACTTTTCTTGGTAGCTTACACATTGTTTTCCTAGCTTATACATTATTTTCTACATGCATGTGTGTTTACACTTGTTTTTAGCTAACCTTCTTTTTGCGCATGCCTTGGTTTCCACCAAGCACTTTTTAATGTTACAACAGTACATGTGGTTGGCTCTATTTTGGTGCCATATTCTCCTATCAATGACGTCGCATGTGCCCCCAAAGAGGGGGGCATCATTTGGGGTTTACATACTAACAAAACATATTTACACTTGGTTCAGTTTAGTGCACTTTCTACCCTTGGCATTATGGGTTACATACAGTGAGTGGGTTCATACCGATATACAAAACCCATACACAAAGGCCATTGGTGTCCTTAGCATTCGGGAAGCGATTCAGAGGCTTGGAGGTTATAGTGGGTGTGCCTCTCTACACTACTTCGGCCAGTGGCGTCGATCACCCAAAAAACCAAGACGTATAGAGATCTCTACACACATTCAGGGAAGCAATTAGAGCTTTGAGGACACAAAGAATTTCCTCCCTACACTTCTTCAGCCTATGGCATGAGATCACCCAAAAACTCACAATATAGGATATCCTTCTACACTTTCTCTCAACATGGATCAAGTGCACATGTTCCATTTACATTTGCATTTGCATATTTTACATTTACATACATATGTGTCTTTTACATAGAATTTTGTTTCATTTACATACATACAAGTTTGACTACTTGATCGTTTTCTCCTTGCAGTCCGGCCATATGAGAAACAAGCAGTTAAATGGGGAAATAACAAGCAATAACAACAATGACAAAAAAATATTTTGCGATAGCACACATGCTCTACTAATCATGCAGTACAATACACACCATGGAAGCTACACACGTGTTCACCCTACGTTCACTCTCATTAATTTTTCTTTACACATTTTTCATCTTTAGTTTCCATGCTCTTCCATATTTTTTATCATTTCATGCTTTATCTATTCCTTCAACATGCCTTCTTCATCATTCTACATCATCATCGGGTAAGCATCTCTATCAAATTTATGTTACCGATCTTTCCACTCACTAACATAAAGTGGGGGAAAATGTAGTCAAAAAATGATGCACTTTAGGCATTTATTTATCCTAGTCTCATACTACTACTTAGAAGGTTCCTTAGGGAAAAAATTACTAATCAACCCCCATCTTGTGGTCACTTTATTTTATTTTATTTCGTCATTACGAACCTTGTGCACCCTTATTCCCGCTATATTCTATCATCCTATGTTATTTTAGCCTTTTTTGGGATGCCTAGATTAGTACTGGGATGCCCGTGGGTGCCCTGGTCCCACCAGGGGTGCCCCGATCCTTCTTTAGTTTTTCGCCACTTTTTTGGCTCTTTCTATCCGTTTTACATCTTTATCTTTCTTGTGGTCATAATTTTTGGGGTTAATTAAAAAATTAGACCGATAGAACCCTATAAATATAAAGTTATGAGACCATAATGAGGGACCTACCATCACTTACTACTATCACTCCACCTATATTTGCATCCATCTATTGCATTGGACATCACTTACATCCACATAGCTCCATCATCAAAACACAAGGCTAAGACATCTACATGACACTTCATAGGGGAGGGATTCTATTATATTCCATGCACACATTTTCTACACATAGTTACTTACTCGCTACTTCACAAATTGTGATCTAGCACAAGAGCAACCTAGGGCATGTTCACACACACTTGCACATAGAACTACATTAGGTTTGATATGTAATGCAAAGCACTCGATTAGTAATTCCACCATTGTGGTAGGCGAGGATAGTATGACCCCTTCATATGTATTCTTATTTTTAGGGTTTAATGTTTGTTTTGGGGTCTTGCAGGTCTTTCTTCCATCTTTATATATCGGCAAAATTGGCATAGTACAATGAAATTTATAAGATAGGAAGCAAACATTGTAGATTACCTATTGGCCCTATAAAGACTAGATTCGAGAGATTTTTGTAGACCACTTACTTACCTAGATCAGATACCAGAGCACCCATAGGTGCCCTAGACATCCTCCACGCACTCCAGTCTAGCCAGATCCTCCATCTCCATCCTTTTTGGCACTCTTGCATAGTCATTCCTGCTTATAATTTTTCTAGTCTTCTCTACGACACAGTCCCGCCTCTTCATTAAATCATTTGAGTTCTTTCCTCTTTCTCCTTGCACATTAGGGCTTCTATTTTCATTAATTTTATTACTTATCTCATTTACATGTTTTCTTAGTACATTTATTTACTGCATTTATATGTCCTCCTAGATTATATTAACTATCATTTACTACACCTAGTTAATCACTTCCTTAAAGAATGTGGTACAATTCCCCAAATCCAAAACACAAAGGTTTTCATTGAATCCTCTTGGGGAAAAGTGGCAAAAATGTTTCCTTAAGGATTTCTCCCAACTACAAAGGTAATGTAGAGGCATGGATACATCCCAAAGAAGACTAACAAAATTGAAATCTCAAATTCTCCCAAGGCCGACTAGAAAGAAGACAAAATTTTGGAGAAATATTCCAGGCATCACATGAGTGAAATCATATGAAGATAATTGTGATCCATTAGCCTAAAATGCATCCAATATCCTAAACATGCTATTATGAGCATCTCAGTAGATAAAACATATTCATAAAGAGACATGAAATCTCTTGAAAATGTGAGAAAATAGGGGAAATATAGTTTAGTTGCATAAAATAGAGAAAGACGCTCATTTTGACAATATTTCGGTGATACACGAGGATAAATTTTCTTCTAAATGAAAATACCAATAGCTTTGGATACCCATTGGGCATGGAATATGAATAAAGACTTGAAATATCACAAAAAGAAGTTTGGAAACCACTTAAACCTTTCCCTTTGGATCTCCTTATAAACATTGTGCAAGCAACAAGATTTGAACAAATCCCCAAAATATTGGCTTGCAAAAATTATGTATAAAATTGAAACATGTACACTTCCCCAGTGGAAATGTAGGGTGTGAAACAACACTTTTATGAAAAAATTAAACACAAACTAATCTATACAAACATATTACAAAAGAATATTATACAAAGCCACAAATGGTCCGGGAGAAGTAGCTTCCCAATTTAGTGAAATGTGGCCATGAGATCATATTTGAAGCACCCATAGCAAGTGAGAGGAGTGAAAACAAGGTTTGCAACTCTTCTTTGTCAAGAATATCATATCCAATAAAATAATACAAATCCTCTTGATCTTTTCTTTATTTTTGAAGGTGTATCAAATGAATTTTGGTACATTGTAGCTCTTTCTCATGCTCTGTGATAAACATGATTGGTGGCATTTTTGGTTCAAAATTTGAATTGGATATATTTCTAATGAGACATCCATTTTTCAAAGCCAATAGAGTAACTATGTTGTTAGCATGTTCCCCATGTGTTCAATTCTATATATAGAGCTTGTGATCATTTTCCTTTATTCTCCTCTAAGGAATTAAGCTCATTCATCTCCCTTTTATTGACTTTTGACTCTAATAAGCCAATGATATCTTCCCATGTAGGCTTTGTAATTGGAGACATAGCCTCCTCATCATTATCATACCCAATGAAAATCATGAGGCTTTTAAAGTCCTCAAGAATGGTGGATAATAGATCCCTCCCTCCTTGTAGCTTAGAGAGGTAGCTTCCTCAATCGAGAATGTGCACAATCCTCCTCCTTGTCTTATGGCTCTAACTAATCTCCCTTGATGGAAGAAACCTCTTGATAATGCAAAGACAAGGTTCATATTCACTATTATAATCATTTCACTCTAATATAATTCTTTCTTGATCTCCAAAGATGAAATATATCCCAACATGTCATGAAGTGCTAGCAAGGGGTTGACTACCACCTATATTTTTAGGAAGATATTTCAAATGTTTTTTAATACACTCTTACTTCTGAACTTAAGTGAAAATAAGAATCATGTCTGATTTTCTCTTTATCATGGTAGTTCTCTAAGTTGGTTGAGTGGTTAGGAAATGGGGTTGTTTTGGAGTGTTGTATTTTGTTATTTAGGGTTCCATATTCATCATAAAAATTGAAAACACCTCAATCTTCCATCACCGATTCATGTCCAAACTTGAATAAGGTTGGGTATTTAAAATGAAAATATTGTAAATTGTCATAACCTCCTAAATCTTTATGAAAAGACTTTTTGGGATTAGGTAATGCTTTAGTTGGGGGTGGGAGGGAGTTTTAAAACTAAATGGGATGATTAGGACCATAATATATTTCTACAATGCAAACAGAGTGGGGGCAATAAGATCCTTTTGCATAGGAGTTGGGTTAGGGATTGTGATATAGGTGTCTATAGAGCTAAGGAGAAGTCACAATGTAAGCGGAGGATGGGTAGAATGGGGATGGGATTCCTCTTTCTATCTTGAATGAGGATCTTATCTTCCAAAATAACTATATCATAGGCCTAAGGAAGATCACTTCCTCTAGGAGATTGAATTATAACAAAAAATTTGGGATCAAAAGAGCTAAAATAAAATAAGAATTTTATACCTAGTTTGGGTATGTATTCTTGAGTGATTCTCTCCCAAGTCCTCTTGAATATAAGAGTTAAGTCTAAAAAATAATCCATGGGTTCCCTCTTTATGGTGTTGAGGTGTTCCAATAGAGATATGATGTCTACATTATCCTTGAATCATTTGTTCAACTTTTCTCCCATATGGTATTGTGTAAAGACCGATTGTGTAGCCAAACTTATATACCTATCTAGAGATTTTCCTATGAATCAATATAGAAATATTAAGAGACATACATTATCTTTTGATGTTGTGTATTACACAATGATTAACTATATCTTGAATATGCTCCACTAGAATCATTTCCATAATAGATGGGAAAAATTATCAATGTTTTTATAGGAATATCATCCTACTATTACAAATGGAGGGGGATCGAGTTCCAATTAAGGGGAAGGAATATATATATATGAAGATCTGTGGAGATGAAAAACATTAGGATACTAAGGGAGGTGAAAGGAATGGTATGCAAATGGGAGAACGGGTTCTTGGATGATTGGAGTTGTTAAGTGATTGGTTTATTCTTCTAAGAACAAAAAAATAAATATCCTCACCAAAATCTTAACTAAAAATATAAAACAACTATTTTTCTTAATATTTTCAACAAAACAAAGCATGTCCCACCAGCATGCTAAAAAAAAAAAAATCCAATGGAAATTTCTACACTTGGACTACCAATTTAGGAGTTCTTCCTAAGGCGTGTGTGACCCTAGTTCCTTTGAGACAGTCCTTAAGAGAGAATTGATTTTGATCCTAGTCTAAGTTAATGCCAACAACTACTGCTAACTAAGATAGCATTTTCCAAGGAAAAGTGGGGAGATAGAAAACAAACTAAAAATATAAGGGATGGTGATTGCACCAAATAATAAGGAGATCACTATCTTCCTTTCATTTTAGACAATGTATAAGAACATTTCGTTTATAACCAATACATAGTATAAACCACGAGATTAGAAGGAAAGGATACAATAATACAACAATAGAGGTAATATTTGAGCTATAACCAAAGTTATATAAATGCTTATAGTATGCACAATTTGTTACAAAGTCGAGAGAGGCTCTAAACGGATTACAACAGCTTCAACACATAATCCAAGGACATAAAAATAGTAGGAAATAAAAAGGGCAGAATTTCCTTGCATCCAAGAGAGAAGACCCTTTAACAATGAACATCCTTTCATTTATAATAACATAAAAGAGAAGAACAAGATGAGATGGAAATTTTGAATCTTTAGAGCCCACAAGACACCCAAAATGTGGTTATGGACAATAACTTACCAAAATCTGACTCACAATTGTAAAATCCTTTACGTAAGAATGTCATATTTTAATCATACTAAAATGGGTGGTGCATTGGTCGAGAACAAGTTTGCATGAAACAATGAAGTGTTAGGCTCAATAAATGAACTTCATCGAGCTCTAAATCCACATCTAACAAGAATTAAATGAGAAAAACAACCACAAGAGATTTGATTGTAAAGTGATCATAGGACACAATGGCTCAACACTCGAAATACACTCCATCGGAAAGTACTCCTTGGGAGATTTCTAATGGATCTAATTTTTCTTGCTTTGGTGGCCCTAATCAAAATATATGGTCAAAAACATAAATATCTACAACCACCTAAAACCATTAAAACTCGAAGACATATATATTTTCTAGAATATAGTCATGTCCTCTTTTTCTCATTGGGCCATTCGGTAGGCTTTGATTGGTTTCCTATTTGGGATTCGATTATGTGAGGGGCCCGATTGGTACCACATGGAAGGTCATGATTTCCTTGGGCTTCAGATTTTTCTCTACTCTTCTTATCTTCCTTGAGCTTAGGGACACGAGTCACTTAGTCAAGTTTCCACACTATGCCAACTTTGTGGTCTTTCGAGCTCAAATTTATGCCATGTGGCACTCATTTTGGCACTCGCATTTTGGTTGACTGTCATTCAATCTCCACCTTATTAAAACTTGAATCCATGGGATCGTGGCATGTGGCACAATCCAAACTTTCCTCTCTTAACCAATTTCACCGAACTCGGTGTCATGTGTTGCATATTTGGGCCTCTACATATTGGTCCTACTAGTATTCAATCCTTTTTTCTTGTCATATGATTGTTTTCCACTTTTTCATCCCTTGCAAAATTTGAACAACTTGGGAAATTGGACTTGAGAATTTTTATGGATCTTCATTGAGAATGCGAGAGACATGTAACTTCATGTTTTTAGGTACTTATGGCCATTTAGATGCATTTACCTCATTTTTTAGGGCTTCGAACTTCATACTTAGCAAAAAATTATTAAAATTGGTAAAATTGGGAAATATTAGCTTTGGGGCAATTCACTCCATTTTCCCTAACTTCTCGGTCTAAGAAAAATCCAAAGAGTTAGTGAAGATCTACAAAATATAGAAAAATGGGTCTATTTCAAAGTAATGTAGACATTTCGGGTCTACGACGAAAGAGTGGTACAAGTGCCTTAACGGATCTAGTTCTCTCAAAGGTTGAAAGGCTAAAATTCAAAGGATTTTGATCGGACTCGAGTATTGTAGAAAACTTGGTTTTTCAGGGCCGGGTGGTACAAGTTTTTGTGGGTCAAGTGTTCCTAGATTTCAAAAATCCCCACAAGTCAAAGGATGGGTGAGATTTAGTGTTTTGCAAGTCGTGTTGGTGTGAAGAACAAGGGTCGATGAGGACAGTTCTGTGGGGACCCAAGTTCCCCATGGGACCAATTTATCTACAATGTGTAGGATGTGTCAGGAGAGTTAAGTGTGTGGTGGGGCCAAGTTTGGGGAACTCGAGCTTTTGGGGCCCGAATGGAACAAGTTCTCAGTAGGGACGTTTTTTCCCCACAAACCTGAATTTGTTAATTTGCAAAAGGAGGAAGATGTTTTGGATAATGCGGGCCCACGAGGCCTATGAGATCAAGTTCCTCGCATACCCCAAGAACCCCATTTACTCAATTTATCTGATCCAAAGGATTTAAAGGGTAAAATATTAAAGTGTAAAGGGATAAAAGGGGATGAAATTATTATAACTATGAACTCGTAACAATGAATCTAGAACCCATGTTCCACATGACACGTAAAAATCCACATGGCCATATCTTTCACCTAGGTGTTATTTTTTTCATGAAATTGGACTTTTTGGAAATTTATCTCAAAGCACTTCATCATGGAACCATCAGATCTTGAGTTAGGTGGGAGTAGCTGGGTGAAAAAAATTAAGAAAACTCTCCAACATTAAAATGTATAGTTCCAGTGGCTAAAATAATATTTAATCAATTATGGTTCCCATTTCTTCTTCCTAAAGCAATGTATAGTGGGGGAGTGGGTTTATAAGGTTTCCCATGATGTTTTTCATACATTTATTGCATCTTTTTGGTGGGTGAATGGAGGAATTTTAGTTTCTTTCTTTTTCTTCCTCTTCTTTCTTTCCCATCTTCTTTATATATTGTAAAGGAAGGATCATTTGTAATGTTGGATACTTTGGGAATATAAGGAAACATTGTAATGTTGCACAAGTGTTCTAGAGTTACATTCCTTGGATTATGATCCTCTAAATGAGTCTACATATCCTTCCTTCATTGTAATGATTTGTGCATCATATTGAAGCAATAAAATTATTGGTTTTATGGTTCTTTTCTACCTTAGCTAGTGATCTATTGCATCTCTTTGCCTCTTCATTTATTTGCAGGTATGTTGTGTGTACTTTTTCATGTTACGGGGTTCATTTCTACGCACATTATCTAAAAATGGGAATATATATGCTATTTTTTACTGTGGTAATTATCTCTTCCCTTTCCATCACTGTTTTATCCCCATTTTCTCTCTTTTAGAAGTATATTTCCCCTTATTTTTGGTTTTATCACCTCTTATAGTGTAGGATTTAAATTTATGCAACTCTTTATAATCTTGGTCACTTGGAAAGTTAGTTTAGGATTAGATAATTTCATTTCCAGCATTAGGAGTAGTTTAGCAGTAGGAATAAGTTGAGGAACCAACCTTCTCTAGAGGTCTATCTCAGTTCAAGTCCCACAACTTGGAGACAGTCCCATGTTGCCTTAAAGCCCTAGATTCTTGTGATTTAGGACGGGTGCAAATTTGAAATCCAACAAGCTTTGTCACACCTGTGGGACTATCAGAAATCAATATTTCTAGTTTTACTAAGTTTGGATGTGTATCTTGGTAAAATTATATCCTTTGGAGGCTTTGTAGCAACACATCTGGTGACTCCAAGTAGTAAATATATTGGTTTTAGTAGTTCAAGTGTTCCAAATTCATGAGAAGGATCCAAACAAGGTCTACAACAAGAGGAGTATTTGAGTACCTAAAACTATCATCAAGAAGAGGAAGAAGGGGAATACAAGTTCAGAGATCGCCATCTCCACTAAACATAACTCTTTCAATAACACCACCTAGTAGGTCCTTATAGTCTACTAGATTTCTTAGACCACGTCATAATAGCAAAGACAACAATCGTGGATTTGTAAATTTCATGGAAGTATTCCACTTACTCTAAATGCTCATAATCCCATCCCATTATCATCTTTGAAGAATATTCCATTATTTACATGAGAAAATCACACTACTTCAGCTTGATCATATCCAGGACATTGCAAATGTTTGTGTTATCCATGAAATTATTGACATGGATGTAGTTGTGAAACTTCTAGCTTCCTCATTCAAAGGGAAGGATTTACAATGGTTCAGAGTCTAACAGCATGATCAATTCAAATTTATAATGCACTATGCATAGCCTTGTGCAATCAATTTGGAGACAGGAAGATAACTTGTCTTTGCTAAATAATTAGACCACCATAAAGAGGGCTCCAAATGAACTCATGACATATTTCAACTTCATGTTCCAGAGGATGTGGGACATAATTCCAGCTTTAGTAAGGCCAATGGCGAAGATGTTTTTCTTTACTATTTAAAAGCTTTAAATTATGACATTTTTGTTATGGTTGAATCTATGGTGGTATAACTTTTCATGGGGCCTATGCATTAGATATTAGGGCTGAAAAATGTTTAATACAAGCTGGGAAACTAGCCCCTAGGCCACACATGCTCTTATATTCTGAATTACCTCAAGTTGTTTAACCTTCTATTACTCCTATCCCTTATTAAAATTCATAACCTGTCATGTTGCCTCCACATCTCATACTCTTGCACAACAAAAGGAAGATGAGGATATGAAATATTTAATCAGAAATTTGACCAACAAATTCATATCCCTAGAAAAACAACAAGCCCAATCCTATAGAAATTATCAAAATCAGGGGAAATCTTCAAATCAGGGATATCAACCATATAGAAATCAACAATCTAATCAAAGATATGCATAAAATCAGAAAAATAACATATGGCAAGGTCAAAATTCTCCTCTTCCATTGAAACAATTCCTCCTCCACAAACACTTCCTGCTCCTAGTTCAATCCAAGCATTGGTTCCAATACAAAATAATATGGTTCAGGAAAGTGAATGGTGTTTTCCATGTAATCAACCACATAACCAATTTAATTGTGAAAGGGCATTGCATGTCCAAGTATATATTGTTCAAACTTCTTCCAATCAGCAAGAGTCATTTCTAAAAGCACCCAATCCTAATGTAGAAGGATTTCAGGAGGCCAATTCTGACGTCAATCTCATGTTCTTTGGATATGATTAGTTTTTTGCGGTTAATTAAGTGGTGGGAAGCTCTAGCAGACCTCAAACTAACATTGTTGATAATACAAGACATAATAAAAGTATGTTGGAATCACAACCTTCATCTTCCTTTGGTCAAGACAATGATGCTAATAAGGAGAAATAGGTTAATGCTAGCAATAACAACTTGCTTCAAGTTCCCGACAAACCTATTTCACACAAGGAAGATACTTCCCAACCAAAGCTACCTGCTCCAACATTACAACATTAGAAAATGGAGAATAGTGTGCCACATATGCAAAAATCCATGGGTCTTCCCTTTAATATTTTTGAGAAAATGAATAAAACAAATGTCAATGTGACAATGTGGATGCGTTCTCTATTATATCATAAAGAGATATCCTATGTGAAGCCCTCAAGCAACTTCCCCAAGCTAATCCAGTGGTGGAAAAGACTCATGCTACCGTGAATATGTGTCAAAAAAAGGAAGACCAAGTAAGTAAATTTGTCAAGACCCCACCTTTTTACATGTCATTAATTGTGGGAAAACACTTGGTGCATAACTATATGATTGATTTGAGGGATAGTACCTCTGTAATGCCCAAGAAAATTGTTAATATCCTGGGTCTCAAATATAGTCCTGTGTCTAAGGGATTTTGAAACTTGATGGGTCAACCATTGGTGTATTGGGAGTAATTAAAGATCTTGAGTTAACCCTTCATGCCTGCCCAAGTCTCACTATAACCCATGACATATCAATAATTGACTTGCCTCCCATGTTTGCCATCTATTTATCTAGATATTTCACTACCAAGGTAGGTGGTTATTTGTCTTCATATTGGACTCACATGCTTTTGAGAACTAGATATGGTACAAGGTTTACAATACAGGTTGAGCCCATCTTTTCCTACCATATTGAGTCATATGATCCCACCCCTATCCAATCAAATTGTCTAATACAAGAAGAACATGAACAAGATTCAGTTTTAGAAGAGCATCATATTCCTCCTCCAATGCCTGATCTATTGCTAGATGAATATTTAATGCCTCTATCATTTTGATATCTCGCACTTGCTTCTATAGCTGAAGTTTGAAAACGTTGATATGTGATTACTGTTCTAAGATAACATACTCTTCTCGAACTATTGATCATGTTTTTTTGTAGATGATATGTTTTACCTTCTAAAACAGATGTAATCATGTTGTGTCAGTATTGTACTAATGTTGAAATGTATTCATGTACTCAATATGCTGGGATTTGAAGTACATTCTATGAATCGATGTGTTAATAAGTAAAATGCAATCTTATGGGGCTATGTTGGTAAGAAAATCCAAGTTACATTATTAAACTTGTTCCTTAGTCTATAACATTACTATGAAAGGAATAGTCATACCTTGGATCAATTTCAGTGATCCAAGGCATGCCTTTGATCAATATGTTGTTATGATCATTTTGTTAGTCTTATTGACTTCGTTTTATTGCTAAATATCATCTTTTCCGGCTTGAATGAAGCGATGTCATTGGAGCACCTGGTAGCATCCAATGAATGCACTCTTTCTGTGAGATATAATTACTTTGATATGATATTTATGTGAGTAATGTTCATGTTGAATATTTAAAAGGACCTACCTAAACCTAATCTATGGTGATAGTTAATTAGTATGAGAACCTAACTATGCTAGATGCATTTTTGGTAAGGGGTCTTAATCCCTAAAACCATCCTATGGAATTCAACATTAATCTACCCTAAGCTATGGTTGATTCATTTATGTTGGGGAAACTAACCCTAAACCTAACCTATGGTTGAATTACTATTGGCATTGTTGGATGGCGGGTTACGGATAAGGGTGGTGGAGCCAATCCAAAGGGTACATGGTGAACTTAATTGGAAATTAATGTTATCCTACCATTATTTTTTACAGCAGCTCGATTTATTTTGCATGCCCATTATTCTCATTTATAAATGGTTTAGTGATGTGGTTTTTAAATCGATAGTTGTTGCTAAGTTTAAATGGCGGTTGACAGTTTTTTGGTGGCTTCGACAATTTAACAGGCATTAATGAATCTCGAACCATGAAAAAAAAACCACCTTGAAACAATGAGATGGTTTGGGGGAAAAGGAAACGTGTTGGTTTTACCCTTCATTTCAAATTTTTGAGCTCAATGGATCTGCATGTCATTTTTCCATTTTTCGAACTGTTAGTTCATCTTTGTTGCATTTGCAAAATTTCCATTGCATGGTGTAAATAGTGGAAGAAATTTAATGCAGATGTTATAAAAATGGAGGAAGAGATGAAAGGGTTTGGGTTGGTTCTCATACAAATTTTTCATGGGATCTAATGCAAAATTTTTCCAAAGAATTTTGGAATTTTTGTGGAGGAGTTAAAGAGCGCTACCAAGCATGATATGCTCTAACTCATTACACCAATTTTCTCTATTTAACCACTTTCATGAAAAGAACTCTCAAATTTATTGAAAATGTGATGGGTTTGATTTTTGTGGTTGGTTTTTAATTTTTTTCTCTGGTTCGTTCGCAATACGACTCTTCTTGCAATATTTTGGGTCTATGATTGTTTTGGTAATGTTCAATGGTTGTCTTGTTAATGGTTGTTATTTCTAATGAATAATTTTGTTTTTTTGATGGCTTAGTCATTTTCAATGACTTTGTAGTTATATGCATCGATGTCATTTTTTGAATAATGTTGTTTGAGTATTGTTTCGAGCAAGTACTATAGATCTCAAGATGGTTTTGCATAAGATATTTTGTGTATCCTTGCTTCGTTGTATTATAATGGTTGCATTTTCATTTTTGGAGTTAAGTTGGAAGATATCGAAAATGGAATTGATACCTATATTTAAAAAGACATGGGTGTAATGTTGATTTGATACGAGGGTAGTTTTGTGACTTGTAGTTTTTGTTTTTGTTGGAAAAGTTTCTTTTGGTATATCAATTAATTTAGATGTTAAGTAATGACTAACTAGTCAATTAATTAGCCTTCATTATTCTTATTAAAAATGTGAAGTAATCTTTTAGTGGAAGTATTATTGATTGATAATAGAAATACACTTGTGGTGTCCCTAGATTTCACCCTGAAATTTGGGACTACACATTTGAAAAAAAAAAATGTTCTTTTTAAAATAATTCGTCTTTTCGTGTTTTTATTGCTAGAAGATTTCTTTATTACGTTAAGATATTCCTAGTGAATCATATGAGCCAATTTCAAACAATACCCAAATGTTGAAACTCATTTTATCCCTCCACCAAGTTTTTTCATGTAATTTTTAAGTATTTATTGAATTAATAAAGCCCCATTTGAAGTAAATTGTGCTCCGATTAAATCATTTTGAATTTTTACATGCCAAAGTATTCACACATCTCAATTTTCACCAGGAATGAATTTAGAGCATTGTTTGCAACTTCTGGCAACATTTTTTGTTTTTATTTATTTCTTTTGTTTTTTTCTTCGATTTTCTCCATTGTTTGTCTATTAAATTCCCTTGATCCGTTCTTTGTTTTGTATAGTCTATTTAATTTCTTGGAACATTTGGAGATCATTTATGGAATCAAGATTTAAGGAATCGGTCTAAGGAAAACTTCCACCAATAAAGATGAAGTTAAGCAGAAAAAGCCTCTCCTAGACAAGTCACACTTTTTGGAATAAATAGATTTAAGTTGCAATGGGAATTTTGGCAGTGGTAGGCAGGTGGGAATTTCTTACCTGCCTTGTAGGGTAATTTTCCCATGAAGTCAAAGTCACTTAAGTTGTAATGGGAATATTAGAGGTGGCAGTAGGCGGAATTTCTTACCTGCCTTGCAGGGTAAAAATTCTCATTATAAAAGAAAAATCACTTAAAGCACCGACGGGAATTTCTTACCTGCCTTGCAAGGTAAAAATTCTCATGATGAAAGTCAAATCACTTAAGTGGAAGAGGGGATTTTTGGAGCTGCAGTGACAGGGTGGAAATTCCCATCAAGTTGACTTCCTATTTTTAGCATCTACCCCTGCCAAAAAGTGTGACCCACCTTGGCATTAAACAATGCATTTAATGTTATTTATTAATGTCTTTTTATCTAATTTTGGCACCATGTATGGAAGGAAATTCAATGCAAAAGGAAAAGCTGAAGAGAATTCAAGGATGCATGCTAAAAATAAATAAAATAAATTCATAAAAACAACTAACAACATGCATAATTGGGCGCCCAAATTGGATGAATAGACATGGCTATTAATTAATTAAATTGCCAGAAATAGGAAGAGGCAATTATTAAAAATAGCATGTTGGAGGTTATATAAGCATGGGATGCCATAAAGGAGAATAACTTATTTCTTTTTTATGAAGATTGCAGCCCGATAGGTTTTGGCGCCAAAAGAAGGAGGATGTTGCATTAATAAATATTTTCCACTGCCGGGAAGCTTCCAGTTTTGGCACCTAGGGTTGGAATAGCCTAGTTTTATTCATTCTCGAGTATCTACATATTGGTATATGTTCTAAGGTGAATTAAATTAAAAATGCTTTGCATGCAAGCAAAACCTCAAATTTTAGGGTAGCAGGCTTTATATGCAAATTTTGGTGATAAAAATCAAGTATTCATGCCATGGACTCCATCTTTGTCTGAATAAATTGTAGGTATTCATCACAAGTGCTCAAATCAATGTCAGGTACATTGAATATATCTTCTAAATCTGAAGAAGTTGCTATATCTACACAAATTGATCCAATTACAAGGGATTCTGGCAGAATTAAAAGAAAAAGAGCTCAAACAAAGATTATTCCAGCCATGATGAAGCATGATGAAAGAAAAGGATCAGCAAAATCATGCATAGCTTCTAGATTTGTTGAATTCAATGATACAGACATAGGCCCTGAACCTATCACCGATTTAATTGAAAAATCCATATCTCATAATTGCAAAGGCTTTCGAAAAAAATCATCCTCTTGTTTCTAATGCAGCCCGTGTAGAAATTGGTGAATGGAAAATTCCTTCCAGGATCTTGTGCATGTGCTCCCAATCTTTCATTTGAAGCCATCATTGAATTTACTTGTATTCTCATTCCCAGAGTGCTTTCCAGAATTTAAAATTTCTCATATGCAATTAAAAACAAAAATGATGAGTTTTGTCCGAATTATTTACGGCAAACATTGCACTAGTTCATGTAATGGAGAAGAACTAAAAATATTCAAGGATAAGAGGGAAGAAAAGTCAAAGGAAATACCCACAAGAAAATCACAGTCAGCTGCTTCTAGATCCAATTTGGTGAGAATTAAAGGCAAAAGAGTCAACTACATGCAAAATATGGAAAAAGAACAAGACTGGAAGTGTTGCAACTTTCTTCTAATTTCTTTTCCTCTTTCTTCTTCTTTCTCTTATTTTCTCTCGACAAAGTAATTGAGAAATCAATTAAATTATAAAACTTAAGTGATTTATTTAAAATTTGTTACTTGAAGAAGTCAATTACTTGGAAATAGGTGGCAGACATGCAAAATAGAAGGTTTTATTTTTCAATTATAAATAATGCATGTCATGCAAAAAGGAATTCTAGCAGAGAGAGATTACCATTGTTTCCTTTAAAACTTCCACATGTGTCAGTTCAGTTATAGTTTCCTATTTGTAATTTACCATCCATACACTATGAATCAAGGAAGAGCCTATAGGTTAAATATTAGAATTTATAATCAGCATTCTTGTGTTCCAGACTTTGAGCTGAAACCCTTGATAGCTTTATGAAAGTTGAGGAATAGAGAGGAGGAAAATTTCTGGAGAACTTTGTGTCAATGATGCATTTGTTTCTTATTTTTTTTAGATCTTTGCATAAACTTTGTGTTATCTTAGATCTAGATATGAAACTTTCCTTTGCTTTAAATTCAGCATTTCAAGATCTATTAATTTCTTCTATGTGCATGTGACCAACTCTTGTAAACTATTGGTTAGGTTGCACATCTCCTTTCTTACTTCTCGCATTCAATTATTTCCCTCTTCTGCGTATATACATTTCTTACAATTGCTTACTTGCTGTAAAATTTCCTAGCTATGGTCCATGAGTTACGTAGTTAAAGTAACACTAGTAGATAAATACTAGGACATATAATTAACAAAATCTTACATGAGAGCCTCACTAGTAAATGAGGGAGATTTATCTCATCACCGCTTAGTTTGTTAGCTATGCGAAAATCTAGCCAATAGTTTTTGCGACTCTCTTGGGAATAACACAAATTATCGACCGTATATTTCTCTTACCAGTTCCCTTTTATATTATAAGCTCAACCTGGTAGAACATCCATTCACGCAGTCTAGTAGAGCTCAAGGAAGGATTAACCATTTTTATAGATTGTAGGAGCAATTTAATTTCAGTCATCCTCCTCAAATTAAAAGCCGCAAATCCAGTTTTTCACCAGGAAGAAGAGTGCAAACTCCTCCAAATCCGTATCATGTCTAGCACAATCCAGTAGCTAGGATTCTTCACCAAGTTTATTTTCAAATAATGTGTGCTCCTTTCATGATGCATAATCAACCACTTACCCTGTAGCACTTGTTCCATGGGGTGCAGCCTTTGGACCTCTGAATCTAACTCCTAATATACATGATCTACCTAAAGGGACGAGAAATAATTTTCCAAAATTATTTGGAGATGGCAAGCAGAATCTAGATGACCACTTGGTTGCATTTTTTATATCCCGTGGAGTGTTTGCAATCGAACATGAAGATGTGTCTATCAAACTCTTCATAGAGACTCTCCATGACTTGGCTAGAGAATGGTTCTACCGGCTAGCTCCTGGCACCATAACCAATTGGGCCACTATGAGAGATGCATTCCTGAAAAGATTCAAGCCAACTAAAGATTCCAGTACATTGATAACCCAACTAACTTAGCTAAAGAAGGAGCCACAAGAGCACATGCGGATTTTATTACAAAATTCCAAAGAATACTTTACAAAATTCTGGCATCTGCTTCTCTGAATGATGAGAATCAAAAGGTATTCTTCATCAATGCTTTGCTTCTTGAAGTAAGATATCAACTGCAAAGAGCACGTCCTGCTGATTTGTTAGTAGCCCAAAACATGGCGGTTGAAATTGAAGATGACCTCATCATGGTTGGAAAAATAAAGAGCAACACTTCTAGAGTTGAAATTTCATCTTCTCTACTACTACATCCAATTCACTATTGCAAAATTTAACAAATGATATGTCGTAGATGAAGAAACAAATGGCTCAAATGGCTTAAGGCAACAACTCGCCCCTACTCGGAATTTCAACAACAACAACTAGAACCGCATTGTTGGTTCCCAAAGATTAGCAATTGAAGCTACTCCCAGAAACAACATGGAGATGAATGAAGAAGACCATGAAGCTGATGTTGATCAGCTTGAGAATGATGATTTTGTAGGTCTTGCTAGTAACTCCAACATTAATTACCTAAACTACAAATCTAAACATGACTATGAGGAGCTTCTTGAAGATGATCATGGTCGTGCATATGCAGTATTTACACAATCACAAACTCACCAAGCTGAGGCATTAGCCAATGAACAAAGAAGGGGCAGCCCTTTACCTTCTTCCTTATTTCCCAAAAATAAGAATGTGAGTTCAGGAATTAAAGATGAAAATCTCCATGTCTCCTATTAGAGGGAGAAGTAAATATGGTTCCTCAAACTCCTCCGATCAGATCTAGTTATTTAGCATCTAGTGTGATTGCACAACATCAAACCTCTCTCCAAGTGTGGGACAATATTAGAGGTTTGAATCCTAATCCTACTCTAAATTCCAAGGAGACAGAGATAGAAAGTGCAAAAATTGAAACTAAACTAATAGGTGATACACCAAAGGAGTGGTGAACACTTCTTGTTCATGAAAATTGACACAATTTCATGAAATGCAACATGAAACATCATACACAGGCTGATAAGATGTAATTAGAGGTCTGAAATGAAGCAAGACAATACAAACAAAGGACTGAAAATTGATCACAGAGTCTGCACTGTCATTTTCACTGTCAAAATCCTTGCATTTGCAACATCAAAGAGGTAGAAACCTGTTACAATCATGAAGAAGGTCTGATACTTGCAAAAATCACTTGTTGAAGGTGAAAGAAGAAGCTTTCTATCCAAAAAAATGTTCAACCCTAAAAAATGAGCCAAATCTGGCTTTTACAATGCATGGGTCGAGCCCAGGAGAGAGAAAATGTGTAAAAACATGGGAGCCATTCCCCATTGAATGAAGATGCATTAAAATAGCATGGGCATCCTTACAGACCCATGCCCTGACATTTTTGGCCATGCTGAAGAAGAATGCGACCCATTTTGCATTAAAACTGGTTGTTGAAACGTCATTTCTGGCCATTACCACGTGCCAGAGATGTTTCTTGATTTTCTCTCTCCAAACTGAACCAAAATGCAAAATTGACCCTAGAATCATGTAGATAATTTCACCATCTTTCCATTGATATAAAGAACGTGAAAATCCGAGCTCTGGATCGAAAGATATGGCGATTTGAAAATTTAGGGCAAAAACAGGCCAAAATCGGATCGGCGGCAAAAAGTTTGAATTTTTACCTTTTTGGTCATTTGGAAAATTTTCAAAATTTCCCCACGCCCCACCACTTCAGGTGCCACGTGGCACATGTTTTAATTGGTCACGGGCCCTTCCTGCTCCATTTTACTTCATTTTTGCCTTTGGAAAAAATTTTTTCAAAATTTCCCAGCCGGGCCGATGAGGTGAAGACACGTGGCGTGATGTGATTGGCTCGGGCCTGTCTCTCCTGAATTTTCCACGGGTCGCTTTGAATTTTTTTGGCCTGGACACATGTCAAAACCCCATTGGGTGTGGGTTTGACCCTCCAAAATTTCCTCAGGCTTGCTCAATTTTTTTCCCTACCTGGACACGTGGCGAGATTCCATTGGCTCGCAATAAGGGGGCGGGCTTTCCCTTCTAAATTTTCCTCTATTTCCTCCTTGGGAAAATTTCCCAAATATTCCCCATGCTCCACCTAGCTGGGACACATGGCGAGATTCCATTCGTCAAGGGGGCAAGGGCCAAAACTCACCTTTTGACTTTCGCAAAACATTTTGCCAAAATTTAATTCTTCCCCCTCTCCACTGGTGTGGACCTCCTCGACACGTGTCGCATCATGATTAGGCGGGGGAAATGGGTGAAAATTTCCTTCTTTGAAATTTCAGCCAACACTTAGCCAAATTTCCAATTTTACCCCCGCGCTCCACTTTCCGATTCCTTATGACACGTGTCACGTTTTGATTGGCCGCGGGGCCATCTCTTCAAAATTTCCTTGCACCAACACTTAGCCGATTTTCCCAAATTTTTTCCCTGGGACACGTGGCAGCTCCTGATTCATCGGCGGCCCCACGGAAGAATTTTTCTTTTGAAACCTTTGCCAAAACACTTGGCAAAAAACCAAGTTCTCCTCCGACCCCCGCCACTTCCTGGACACGTGGCACGTCCCGATCATCGTCATGGGCCTTCTAGGGAAAATTTCCCACAAAAACTCCGCCGAGCCATAACTTGAAAAATATGAGGAGTTAGGAGGAAAACTTTACCTTTCTGGAAAGCTGAGAGAGAGCTCTATCCAATGGTGCCATTTCCAGAAGATTTTGAGTGCCTAAAAAGCAAAATTTTATGTCTGAGGCACAAGAGAAGGAAAGATGAAAGGAGTTAGCCAGAAAATGAGCAGGGGGCACATTTTGGGTAACAATTTTGGTGACTCGTAGGGGTCATCTCCTCGCTGATGAAGATACCAGCTTCTCAAGCAATCCATTGGGCATGGAGTCATCAAATTTTCTGTTTAACCCCAACCGACTTAGAATGTTGCAAGGAGGAAGATGGAATATCACCCGATGGAAGCAAGGACTGCAAAACATCTCCAGGACAAAGCAAGCCTGTGCCAAAAAGCACTTAGGGAAAGCAAAACAACCTACAACAAAACAATGTGCACAAGCACTTGGAGGAATGAAAACCTAAGCTAATATTTACAAGGTGGAGAATTTCCTTTAGTAGCAATGCTTTAGATAGATTCCATTGACTGAATCTGCAGCTTCTTCACCATCCAATGAAGACAATCGAAGGCATTGTTGTCCTTACACTTTGTGACCATGTATGGGCCACTCCAAATGGCATCAAATTTTGAATGCCTTCCCGCTTTTCTCTATCTTGCATCCCATTTTAACACTAGATCTCCAACTTGGAAAGATCTACTCTTGGCCTTCCTATCAAAGGTCTTCTTGATCAAAGCTTGATCCTTCTCCATTGCTTGGGATGCCTCGATCTCTGATCTCTCGAGCTCCATCAACTCGCATATCTCACCTCCATGGGCCCAAACTCTAGAACTCTAATCGCTTCATGAGTTCCAATGTTGGCAACTCAAGTGACATGGGCAAGATTGCCTCTCTTCCATAAACAAGCCTGAATGGAGAGTTACCTGTGGATCTCTTGGGAGTTATCCTATCAGCCCATAAGGCTGATTTCAGTTTGGTATGCCAAGACCTCTGGATTCTCATCAAGAGTCCTCCTAATGATCCTCAACAAGTTCTTGCTTGTAGATTCAGCTGGCCATTTCCCTGAGGGTAGTAGTTTGATGAAGTACTTAGGTAGATCCCGCTCGACAGCCCACTCAAATACCTTGATCCAATGAATGCTAATGCATTATCTGAGATTATTGTAGTAGGTATGCCAAATCTGGTTACTATCCCCTCATAGAAGTCTAAGATGCTAGACTCATTTGCTTCCTTGAGTGCTACTACTTCAGTCCACTTGGTGAAGTAGTCTGTGGCTGTCAAAATCCACTTATGCCCTTGGCTTGAATTGGGATTAATGACTCCAATGAAGTCCAAACCCCATTGCATGAATGGCTGGTCAACTGAAATTGGATGCAATGGAAGGGCAGCAAGCCTCTCTTTACCTGTGAAGAATGCACAATTCTTGCACCTTTTGATCCACGCAAAGCAATCACTGAAAATCTTGGGCCAATAATAACCAGCCTTCATGATTTTTAGAGCTGTCACTCTTGGTGCAAAATGACCACCAGCTGGTCCACCATGGAACTCTTCCAACACCCTATGAATCTGATTTGTGCTAATGCATCTCAGCAACACTCCATTCACATCTTTCTTGAACAAAACACCGTCTACTATGGCATATGGGACAGCCTGCAATCTGAAGTGTCTTCTTTGGGTCTTGTTCATCTCTGGAGGGCATAGGCCTGTGCTTAGGAAGTGCATTATACCTTGGGTCCAGCAAGGAGTGGGGACAACATTATCCTCTTCTTGAGTGCTACCTTGCACATGGCTGTCTTGAACTGTCAAAACAACCTCTTCTTTATTGCATACTCCTTTTTGCTTGCCTAGAATCAGCTGCTCACACAATCCTTTTCCTCTTACCAGCTTGGTGACCTTGATCTCAATGTCATACTCCATGACACGAGTGATCCAACCTGCCCTTTTCTCATTCAAATCCTTGTTGAGGAGGAAGTCCTTTACTCCCGCATGAGAGACCAACAACTGAACCTTGTTGTTTGAGACTAGATGCTTGAATTTCTTCAAGCTTCTGATTACTGCAAGTACATGCTTCTCAATAAAAGAATATCTCACCTCATAGTCATCTAGGCTTTGGCTGAAGAAAGCAATTGGCTGCTCATCATTGTCCTTGTTCTGATTGTACCAAAATGGCAAAAATAGTATCATTACCTCCAAATGCATAGAGGATGAAATCCTTGGAGAAATCCGGGTTGATGAGAGTTGGTGCTTGGGAGATGGCTTCTTTGATTGCTTCAAAACTCTCCTTTCCTTCTGCTGTCCACTTGAAAGCCATGCTTTTCTTTAACATTTTGGTGATAGGTTTGACAAGGGCTGCAAAATCTGGGACAAACCTCCGAACAAAGTTTATTCTCCCCAAGAAACTCTGAAGGGCCTTCTTGTGGCTTGGCAATGGTAGTGCTCTTATGGCTTCAACCCTCTCTGGATCAATTGCTAATCCTTCTTTGGAGACAATATGGCCAAGGAGCTTTCCTTCATGTGCTAGGAAGATACACTTCTTAGGATTCAAAGACACTCCAAATCTCCTGCACCTTTGGAAGACTTGTCTCAAATGAGAGAGGTGGTCTGACTGCATTCTTTGAAAAAACAGTGATATCATCAAGGTATATCAGCACCACGTTGTTAATCAAACCTTTGAACGCCATGTCCATTGCTCTTTGGAAGGTAGCTCCAACGTTGACAGCCCAAATGGCATTTTCCCGTATGCATAAGTTCCCATTTGGTCAGAAGGCTGTCTTGAACTGATCTTCTTCCTTCACCATAATCTGATTGAGCCCGAGTAGCCATCAAGTAGTGAAACCTCTCGAGCCAGCCAGCCACAACTTGCAAAATTTGCTCCATAGAAGGGAGTGGGTAATGGTCCTCGAGAGATGCTCTATTCAAGTCTCTCAAGTCAACACACAATCTGATCTCTCCACTCTTCTTTCTCGATCGAACTAAGTTGGCAACCCAACTAGAATGCTTGATTGGGAATATGATTCTCGACTCAATCAACTTGTTCAATTCCTTCCTCATGAGAGGTTCCATGTGTGGATTGACCGCCTTTGTTTCTCCCGATGGGCTTAGTATTTGATCCAACTCAATGGTGTGCCGAGCTAACTTGGGATCAAACCTTTCAAATCTTCGTAGCTCCAAGCAAACACATCAGGAACTCTTGACACAAATTGTATGAACTCATACCTTTCTTGTTCAAATTGTCATCTTTTTCCAATTTGCAATGGTTTGTTCTCTTCCACCAAGATGGATACTGAATCTTCTCTCTTGACCTGAATGTTTGCTTTCTCTTTCCTAAACTGATCATTGGGATTGAAAATGGACTCCAAAGTGATAAGTCCCTTGGGCAGCTTGTTAGTTCTCAGCTGTACCACTTGGTCACCATACTGCTGTTCCAATTTTTCCTGATTTTTAGCTGAGAACTCAGCTTCTTCTTGTAAGAAATGGATGATTTGCTGGTCATTCTCAAACACTTGCCAACTTACATTGTTATCCGGCACTGAAGGCCTCACAATCACATGGATGTTTGGTTGTACCTTGTCCTTTTGAATGCTTTCCACAATATCAAAGGCTGCCCCAACTGCTGCAAGCCTGTCAGCAGCTTGGTTTTCTTTTCTAGGAATGGATTTTATGCTAAAGCCCTCAAAATCTTCAATGAGGTCCCACACCCTATTCTTGTAGCACTTGAGTAGATTATTCTTGACAGCATGCTGCCCCTTAACTTGGTTTACAATCAATTCACTGTCACCAAAGACTTGCAAGTTCTTTATTCCTCTCTTTATTGCCCAATGCATCCCTTGCACCAAGGCTTCATATTCAGCAAAGTTATGAGCATGCAAACTGAAATCTAAAAGCTGAATAGTACTTTACTCCTTGAGGTGAAATAAGCATAGCTCCACCTCCCGCACCTTGTCTACTCCTTGATCCATCAAAAACAGCTGCCATACCTCATTGTCATCCTTGTGGTTTGGCTTGGT